>APFE031140692.1:17166-59719 GCA_000404065.3 Pinus taeda
ATGAATAAAATTATGGGTACTACCTGAATCAATCAACACTATTACCTTTTTCTTCTTGATATGTCATTCTATCTTGATTAGTTTAAGGAGTGGTAATTTCTTTCAATGCATTACAAGATATGGTCAGATTCATTTCTTGATGCTCAATGTGATCTTTCGCATCTTGAACATTTTTCTTCTTGATATGTCCTTCTATATTGATAGTTTGAGGAGTGGTAATTCTGGCCAATGCATTACAAGATATGGTCAGATTCATTTCTTCTTTCTCAATATGATATTTCACTTCTTGAACCTTTTTCTTCTTGATGTGTCATTCTATCTTGAGATTTTGAGGAGTGGTAATTCTTTCTAATGCTTTACAAGATATGGTCAGATTCATTTCTTCTTTCTCTTGGGTGGGTTCCTGGTGTATATCCTCTTCTTTTGATGTTTCTTGATCCTTTTCTTCCTCTTCTTCATAATCTATGTAAAATAATTTATTCTCAACACATTTATGATCTTTAGTGTATTTACTATCACAATTGTAACAAATCCATTTTTCTCCTTTTTCTTCCAGTTGTTGTGGTGTAAACCTTGTAGGTTGTGGAAGGCTAGGAGAAAAAACACTTCTATCATTATAGTTGTGATTGGTGGGATTCCTTTTCCATAATTTCACTTTCAATTTTTCTTGCCAACCTAAATGCCTTCTCCAATGAATCAGGTTCCCAAAGACGAACCTCATGTTGAATGTTATCCTTTAAAGTCCCTATGAAGACATCCGCCATTTTCTTCTCTGGAATATCATTTACCATTATATTCAATTTTTGAAATTCCTCAATGTGCTTTGCCATTGAACCATTTTGTTCGAGATTTATCAATTGACTAAACAAGGTGTTACTCTTTGTATCCTCATAATGTACTATCATTTCTTCTGTGAGAATTGACCAAGTGACAAGTTCTTTACGAGAACAAATCCCTTTATACCATAAAAATTGATTTGGTTCTAAATATAAATATGCAATATGTACCTTTTGTAATAATTGAACCTCATGTAGATCAAAATATTGCTCCATTTGTAGTATCCAATTTACCAGATCCTTGCCATCAAACTTCCTCATATCACCTTTTCTTGATTTCAGGAGCTTGATCTTGAAATGAATGTAACTCGATAATTTCATATCTCTAAGTTCTGAAATTTCGTGCTATAGTATCCCTCTGAGTCTTCTTTCTAATGCCGCAAGTCTTATTAGAATTTAATTCTCCAAGAAAGAGTTATGCCCAATATCCTAAGAGGACTTGATTATATAATGTTTCAGTAGATAAAACTTGTACGACGTGCCACGTGTCACTGTTTCGACCTTTGGCTCTGAAAAATATACATAGAAAACTACTGTCCGTCCTCTTTCTACAACTTCTTACAAGATTTAAATTTGTTTCTTAGAGAGAAATTTATGACGATTTTCCCAAGGTCACCTGTTTAGGATGTAATTCAGGAGTCTACAAAAACCTTAAATTCCTCAAATCATATATCTGAAAATATAGCGATACAAGATCTGAAATTTGGACCCAATGTTCAGATTGGTTTATTATCAAATGGGTTTTTTGTTTAGGTTTTGAAACTTCGTAGCCAAATAGTTATAGCGAAAATTCCATGATGACCTATTTTAGATGAAATTCTGGAGCTTGCAAAAAACCCTAACTTCCTCAGATCATATATCCTAAAATATAACGATACAAGATCTCAAATTTGGACCTGAGGTTCAACGCGATTTTTTCTCAAATGGGTTTTTTTTTTAGCCTCTGGAACGTCTATAACAAAATTTATAGCAAAAATTCCTTGATGACCTTTTTGGAGCAGCGAAACCCTAGAAAATAAAGCTCTCATACCAAATGTTATGAAACCAACTCACAAAAAGATAGAAAATATAGATCAACGCCTTAGAATTCAGCCTTTTAGAGGGGGAAACCTCCTTTACATTATACAAATGAACAATTCTTAGATGATACAAATGACAAGACCTCCTTTCTATATATAGGAGTCCAAGGGGTCATAATATAATCAGAGCCGACATAACAATAATAATGTATGGGCATGATAATAACAATAGTGGGCTTCTATGGGGCACATTAATAACAATATGTGGACTCATGGGCACAACAATATAATAAGGTGGTTGTACTAATAACAATAAGGGGTTACACTAGTAGTATATGGACCTAACAAAATATATTAGTCTTTTATGGATTCTGAGAAATCGGAACCTGCTAATATTGCATATGCTTACACCATGTAATTTTGATCATTTTTAATGAATAAAATTACAATTTTCCTAGGGAAAAAAACATAACATATATAACTATAATATAACATAAGATAACTATAGTTTATAGTTCTATATATAAAATATAACATAACATAGTATATAACTATTTAACATAACAAAATTAATATATATATAATATATATATATACTATAATATATATATACTATATATATATATATATATATTATATATATATTGTAACTCTAACTATAATCATAACATAATATATATATTTAACTATTTTAACTTAGTTATAACATCACATAATTATATTATATATATATATATATATTATATATATATATATTATATATATTTTGTTTATAACATAACTTAGTTCGATAATTTTTACATTGTATAATATAAAATTATTTAACATAACACACATAGCATAACTATATATATATTTAACTATTATAAAATTATACACCACATGGTTATACATTATAGTTCTATATATATTGTTTATAACATAGTTCTCTCTCTCTCTCTCTTTCTCTCTCTCTCTCTCTCTATATATATATATATCATAACATAACATAACATAACATAACATAACTATAACATCATATCTATATATAAAAAGAAAGAAATTATTTTAACATCCACGAGGCTAAAGATAGCCTATGAGACACATTGCTTCTTCATCTGCTTGATGTATTCGACCCTTTTTCTGTGAAGCTTCACAATAAATTCTCCGAGCTTCTCGACAAACCCCTTGCTAAATAGATTATCCCAAGAGCTAGCTACCAACATTTTATCATAACATAAATCTATTTGACATAACACACACACATATTGTGCATAGCTATAACATATTAGCAATTGCCCCTAAAGATACAAAAATACACAGAAGGAATAGAAAATTGGGAAGATCATCTTGCCATGAGTTATTTGAAACATAAACATCTAGAAAACATTGTAACAAAACTAAATGTTAGAGTTGATCTTGGCTCATTGTAGAATGGGAGAATATTTTGAAATTTGATTAACAAGAGTGGATCAATCAAACAATTGACCTCACTTTGTTTGTATTTAGAAAATGTAAAAATATTTCCAAAGCAGCACAAGAGGAAGTAGAGAGTCCCAATTACATTCTTTTCATTCACTTTGATTGAAAATTCATCTGATCCAGTTTTGCTGCAAGCAAAGTTTCGTACTTGGACAAGATGAATAAATCTATTCAATACGAAACAAATATTGTCGACGCAAATTATTAAACACAACAGAAATAATGCAATTTTGAAGATTTATGAGAGAAGAAGATCAAACAAAAAAGGTCCACAAAATTATTCAGTGACTCAATTGTGAAATTACAAACACTAGAATGCAAAACTATAAATGGTGTTATATATGTACTGATATGCTTTATAAAATTAAATATATAGAAATTTAGACGGAGTTTAATTTTGATTAAAATTTAGTAGAGACATAGGTTAATTTTGTTTGAAATTTGATAAAGTTTTTTAAGACTCAAACATTTTCTGGATTGCTAAATTCAATTATATGGTAAACACATATTTTAAACAATCAAAATTACAATGTCACACACAATTATATATAAAAAAAATTAAAGTTAAATAACACTTCTATTTGGAAGTGTTATTATAGAGGCTGAGTTTTGTTTGTTTGTTTATTTTTTGTTTTTGTTTTTTTTTTTATTCGGAAAAAAAACCCATAAACCATCAAAAATCACTGTGTATTTATGTACCTTCAGTTAAAAATAACCTTTCATTACAATGTATGAATTTTTGAATAGAATATATTTCTATATTGAGCTTAGGAATTTGATTAGATGGTGGCACTCTTCTATAGACCTTCGCCTTTCATCCATAATTTTGATATTCTCTATAGAAAAGCAACATATCAATAACAAAAGATCTGTTCTAGGGCATCCACCCCTCGAGCCTAATGAGTTTCCCCAAGTAACAATTCAAGAAAACCGTCCTTGAATACATCTTCCATGACCTATGCGAATACTTGGATTGGGACTTAAATCCTTCTTGGAGCAAGATCCGTCCGACCCTGCGTTGTTATGGGATTATTCTCACAAAATTTTGATGTGAGCTAACGATGGTGTACAAGAATAGAACAATTGCGAAACAAGGCTGCCACATTCTCGAATACGAAATTGTGGTTTCCCTCGATTCTATAATTTTTATAGAATTGGTGGAGTGTGTGTGTAGAGTGTGTCTTGGTGTCTCTAAAATTCACATTTGTAGAAGGCATACAAATTGTTGTCTACTCGCAGGGATACGACTTGATGAGTTCGGGGCCCTGAGAATGTGTTTCGAAATGTTATGTCATGGCCTATGAAATTTTCCCCATTCACTCTTGCATAGAAAGCCATGAACCCCTCTCTAGTCCTAGAGCATTGCAAGAAGCACATAGAATGTGTTAAGAAGGTGTGGAAAATAAAATATGGGACTTACCAACAGTGGCAACATCGTAAATTGTGATCGAGCTGGGAAAAGATGACACATATGCAGAACCAATGATTAACGTTTTATCCATATCAGCGCCCAAAATATGATATTATTTTTACTGTTAGGGATTCAAACAATTTCATTGAAGATCACAAACATGATTAAAGCTCAAGGTGCTTCCTAATATAGATAGCATCAATGATAAAGCAAAATCAATGTTTCATTGTTCCCTTGCTTCAGGTGATAAATGAGCCTTGACATAAGTTTATGAATCCCAGTTAAGGGTAGGGCTATTATAAAACACCATTGTATAATGTTCATAAGATTGGTTAAATAGAACTCCAGATACTATGAACATCAATTATGGTTTTTCAACCTACCATAAGTATATGTATGGTAGGGGAAGAAGGAGACTGTTAATGTGGAACGAAATACCATTACAAGGACATGCCAAATGGTTGACACATATTTTCTCTAGAAAAGAACTAATCACATTTACAATGGACCTAATCAAATTTGCAATCTTTAGTACATTGGAATAATCCAACACATATAGTTATTATCCTCATTTTGTATTCAAGAGAGAGCCTTTTTGTTAAGATGCATAGTCATTTTAGTTGACCCGGAGATAAAAATTTCCTGGCCTTATGGTGATTTGCTAAAGAAAAGGGGATAATGATAATTCACATTTGGGCTATGAAGAAATTGGAGGTTGGAATCCACAACTTTAAATCAAACAATTAAATATATGCATCATAAAAATGGATATGTAGCTTAGTGGTAGAGAAACCCATCAACTTGGGAAAGTTCATGTGTTCAATTTATACCCTCATATTAAAGCAATTAGGCCCAAGGTGGCTAGGAGGCCTAGACTAAAGTGTGGCATAAGGGGGCATTGGAGGTAAAAAATTCACACTATTAGATTGATTCTGGTGCCTATATTGAAAGGAGCTTGTAGCTTAGTGGTAAAATATCTTATCAAAAATGGGGTAGAACTTCTGCTCAATTAACAACCTCATGTCAAAGTACACAGGCTCGAGGGGGAATGTTGGAGGCAACAATCCACACCTTTATATTGAATTGTTAAAGGTGCCTGTAATGAAAGGAGCATGTATCTCAGTGGAAGAGTAGGCCGTTGGTGAAGGCTAAATGAAAAATGAAATTCTCAAAGATGTCATCGAACTTGTAACATGAACAACTATTTTTGCATGAATTTGTTAAATGTGTCATCTCATCATTTTCTAATGCATATTTGACACTCCATCCACAAGAAAAAAGAAAAAAGAAAAAAGAAAAAGATAAAGCACTCCTACCCACTCACTCAATATGGTAGCCATATGAAGATCTCTTCACGACATTGTTGAAAAACCATGTGATTTGTAAAAAATCAAAATACTTAATAAAAAATATATTTCTCTTCTTGTGTTAAGTGGAAGAATAAGTGGTGTAATGTGGAATAATAGGTAGATTTGTTTTGAGCTTGCAATGCTTATTTCCTTGATATAACTTTGTATGTTTGTGTTTCTGCACGGAAATTTACATAGTATTAATTACAAAAATAATATTTATGCCCAATTAAAACTAGCCAATGTCTGCAAACTGCAAAATAAATATTGGAAAACAATCCAACTAAAGAAAATAGTTGAAACAAAGTAAAACAATTGTAAGCAAAGGGAAGGAAAGAGAGGAGAGCAAAGGAAAATTTTCTAAAATTGTAAAAAGTTACGTATTTGAGTATTTGTATGTATATTCTTAATAATTTTTAATTTTATTGTATTTTAAGTAGTGGAAATTTTTTTACACAGGTGCCCATCACTGAATTACCAAATGCAAAAAGTAGATACGTTGAAATATACAATTAATTTCTATTATCTGAAGAAAAACCTAAAATTACAAACATAGTTATGAGATCTTGTTTATTCTCACCAGATTCGAACTACAACCAAGGTTGTGAGAATCCAAAGACACAAAATATTCATGTCATAAAAGGGTATTCAGGGTTGTAAAAATCCATAGCCACCAAATATTCATGTCATAAAAGAATATTCAAAACCTGAAAATAAGAGAATGGGAAGAAAACAAGTTATATCTGTCAAACCCAAGTTTTCTTGAAAACAAAAGTTATAGCACTTAACAAAATTAGCGGAAACACATCCTTGTGTCACTATTGACATAGACCTTCCTTGTTATTTGCCCTAATTTCCTTCACAATAAGGTCGTGGTTGAGGGGATCCATGGAGCGGGTGAGCTTCATTAATGTGATGCAACCACTCTTTTTTTGAGCCCTCATCTGTAATGGTATGCAATGGCATGATGTGAACAACATTGGCATATTGATATTTGTAGTATTTTAATGAATATATTTTTTTGGGTCTAATTTGGATATATTTTTAACTCGAGTTTTCTCAAAATTTCCCCAAAATCTTGTCGGAAGTTGGAAATAATATAATAGTTTTAAGTTGTAACATCTGCACAATCTCCCAATGCCCATTTGCCGAATCCATATCAAAGGAAAAATCCATTTGTAAATCAAAATATCTACACAATTTCAAATTGCTCAAATACCTTGAAATTTAAAAGCTAAATTCATTTTTCCATTCAAAAATAGATTTAAATAATGAAAATCTCATCACAAATCATATCCAACAACTTCTAACAAAAATACCCAAAAAAAAGTTTCTCATTAAACTACGCCTTATGATTTAAAACCATCATCTCATACTGTTCGAACCCTACATTTTTTTTTTGCTCAAACGAGCCATTATTTCAAATTTTTTGCACACATTACAAACTTCTAAAATTGGAATTTTTTAAAATGATAAATTCTATAATTTTTATTTTATTTTAATTTTTTTATTTATTAAATCCATTTTTTTGGGTCATCAAAATTCACTAAAACCATCTTGTCCCTCATGAATCATTATGTGTACCTTGTTTCTCATAAAGAATCACTGTCTATATAACTATCTATCTTACCTATGCGTTGGTAAGTTACTTTGATCTCTATGATGTATGTCAATGACATCACAATATCAAAATAAAAAATAAATGAAATTATGTTTACAATTCATACAATTTGCAACTTCTTATGTTAGAATACATATACGTGAAGAGAAAGTGGAGGCGTAAATAAGAAATTGTAGAGCTTAAAACATTACTAGCTTTCTGCATACATGGAATACATGTTCCATCATCTACTAGATATTAATCACATTAAAATACAAACCCTTTACATGATATTGATGGAACGCCATGCCACTACAACTAACAACTTTATGAGGCCCTACGTGTGGGTGTGTAGGTGGTGCTCACGGTTGTGGAGGCGGAGGATGCGAGGATGGATGGATGCGAGGAGGACGAGGCAAAACAACTCCAGAATGAAGAAATAGTGGCGCAGGCGAAACACTTCCACGGTTAAGAAATTGCGGTGCACTTCTCGGTGAAATACATGATGTCTTGTAGTGCCACTTGTTAATTTTTTATTTAAAAGGAGGGCGACGAAAATGCAGCGTGGGGATTGGTTAATATGAATAAGGATTGCCCAACCCTGTAAATAACACCTTTAGTGTAAATATACCTATAACATTTAATATAGCATAATTATTTAAAACATCGAAAATGCAGCGCATGGATTGGTTAATATGAACCAGGTTTGCTTAGCGCAACTTTGTGTAAATATAACTATAACATTTAATATAGCATAATTATTTAAAACTATATATATAAGTTCATGTTTCAACAATGCATCATTGATATATACATTAAATCCATTATGAAAATTGCATTTGGTTGAGTGAATAAAAACATTTGGACTTTTTTCTAATTTGTACCATACTATTTCATTCTGTAGTGTGTTGTACAAAAAAACATTGTCTTCATGTGCTTGCACCTAGTACATGTCATGTGTCAAATAATCAAATATTAAAAACTTAAAGTCTATTGGAGTATTTGGTTGGCATGAAATTTTATTAGTTTTGTAAATATGTTTATTTCAAAATTTTTACATATATATTCACATAGTTATGTGCTATGAATAAAATGCATTTTTTAGAAACAAGAAACAGTGTGAAGGTAGATTTGATCACTTATTTCGATTGCATTTACATGGAACTCAATACTTTCACTAATAAGCTTGAATTTAGAAATGTTTTTTAATTCAAATAGTTTCTTTTGAAAGCAAGGCACCTCGTGTTCGATCCACCCAAACTAAAGGCTGGCAGGAATAATAAAGAACTATAAGGTAGCCCCCCCTTGGCCCAGCCAGGTTGTGGTAGCAAGTATTTATGAAGATTGTAAAAGGTTTCATTCATTTGGCTTAGGCCTAGTCCAGATAGACAATGCCCGGTGTCAATACAAGTGTTTCTTTTTATATTTAGCTTTCTTTCAACTTGGAATCTATTTCATTCCTCCATATAGGGCTAATCTATAATGAGCTACCACATATAGCCACTCACAGAGTAATCTTACTCTACAAATAGAGAGGGACATTGATAGGATGCTGATAGGAGAGCCAAGAGTTGACGCCGGTCATAGCTAAGTCTCATTGTTAGAAATGGTTTTTTTGTCAACATTCTTTCTAAGTCAAATGGTTTTTTTTTCAACATGCGTGAGTTTAGAAATGGTTTTTTATGTCAAATCGAACTTGCTGCTTGTTATTGACCGCATTGACGAGGATCTGATGAAGATCTTGTATAAACTGAACACGTATGATATGTTGCGGTGAACCATCTCATTTCCTTCATAAACCTAGAGGCACTGGATATGATTCTCAATGGATCCAACATTGGTGTCATGACAAAGTAGGGTGTGCTCTAGCTGAGACTTCTTCTGGTATGTTTCTTCGATGGTTTTGCCCTTGGCGCCATTGTTGTTAGCTTGTTGAATGTTCGTGCTATTACTCGACTGAAATGGATGCTTTTTCTTGCTAGCCATGACACAAAGATTATGTCCAATGGGGATATGAGAACAAGGCTTCTTTTGGTTTTGCTGGCTTTGCACAAAACAAACAATCCAACGAAGCCTTTGCACTTCCTATATTTATAGGCTTTTAACAGTCATAAATTTGAATTTCGAATTGAGATTTGGAAGTTTGAAGTGGACGGTTGGGATTGGATGATCAGGTTGAGAGCGATGGAAGAAAATATTTTATAGTTAGTAGAATATGCCAATTATCAAATGCTAAGAGCATGAAATGGTCGATAAGTTTTTTTTTTTTAATAATGGCCGGGTGGTATTTTTAAAATTTTCCCCGTGGCAGTTTTCACTTTTCCTTCTTGGAAGTGGATTGCTGGGTTTCTTTGAGTTAAGGTTTACCACAGAGTAGTGGTTTTCTCACCTACTTATAAAGTATGATTTTAACCAACCCAACCACATTCATGGATAAACTGAAAACAACAATGCTAAATTTTTGAAAAAAAAAAAGAAGTTAAACAAAGGCTTTTTATGGTATTTATGGTATTATGATTAAGAATATTACTTACATTCTCCCAACAAAATCATTTTTATATTTGTGGTGAGATGAGTATTTGTATGTAAAGGTTGGCATATAAATCCCACAATTTTTTCATATAAATCTCTTGAGACACAAACCTCTTATAAAGTGAAAAGAGATATGGAGTTCCCATAGATCTAGACTAGTTTATATATTCAAGATACTTATTAAATTTTACTTAATAAAATTTACATCACACAAACATTTTAACTATAATATCAATTTATATAATTTATATATCTCAAATCATTTATGAATTTTCACTTGGATAAAATTTACCTCACACAAACACGTTTTAACTATGATGTCAATTTACTTAAGGAAACATTTTAATTTTATAAGTATTCCATTTTCACCCAACATTTCAGGCATAATAAGAGTTGACATGTGTTATTCAGTTTCACTTTTTAGCTAATAATCATATATGATTTTAACATTACAAATAAAATTGAATCTAATATTTTTTGTGTAATTCCCTCGAAGCTAAGTGGAATGAGGAATGAGATGTCGGTAAGTTTTATAGCTAGGTGAGTTTTTTTTTATCCCAACGTGAGTTTATAGAAAATTAATTTTGTGTTTTTTTGTTAAAAAGTTTAATTGAACCAAAATAGTTAATATTCATTAATTAGTGAGCATATACTTTTTATATATTTTAATGTAATTTTATAGACAACATCTTTCCCACATACGAGGTTGTAGAGCACCTCTCCGTGCAATTATACAACTATATATATAAGTTCAAGTTTCAACAATGCATCATTGATATATACATTAAATCTATCATGAAATGTGCATTTAAAGTGAATAAAAACATTTTGACTATTTTCTGATTTGTACCATATTGTTTCATTATGTAGTGTGTTATACAAGAAACATTATCTTCATGTGTTTGCACCTAGTACATGTCATGTGTCAATGTCAAACATTATAAGAACTTAAAGTCTATTGGAGTATTTGGTTGACATGAAATTTTATTAGTTTTGCAAATAGGTTCATTTCAATTTTTTACATATATATTTACATATTAATTCCATATGAATAAAATGCATTATTTAGAAATGGGAAAAAGTGTGAAGGTAGATTTGATTACTTATTTCGATTATGTTTACATGGAATTCAATACTTTGGTTGTTACATTATAAAAAATGGACTCTAAAGTTTAAGACTTCAAGCGAGATTGTTCAACTTGAGTTTAGAAATGGTTTTCTTGTCAACATTCTTTCTAAGTCAACATTTTTTTCTTGGATTAGTTTATATGTTTGATATGTAATAGTTTTGTATTATATGTAATAGTTTAGTAATTTTTTTTTTTATTGGATTAGTTTATATGTAATATTTATATGCATCTCCTATACTCCCCCCAAATACAGACTGTCGAAGTGTGGGGGGATCTGCTATACATGGTGGGGCTCGTGATAGATCACATAGCCCACCCAGAGTGTGTGTTCCACTCATACATCCTACCTCTGAGGCTAGTCAGAGTGTCAGAGGCAACATTTCTGTTTCTATCTCTTTTGATGATCATGCTACCGATAACAAACCTTCTTCACATATTTCAGGTACATCTCTTGCATTTTTAAATCCTCTTTAAAATTTATGTGTTTATGTCTTGAAATTGTCTTTAATTTTAAAATCATCTTCAACTGATGTGTTTGAATTTAATGTGTATATTATTATATTTCTAATTTTTAAACTATATATGTTAAACTATGTTTATGATTTGTAGATCATCAACAAGGCGAAGCTAAGGATCACAGTGCAGCGTCGATCCCTCTGTGGGATGATGCTATAACTAATATCACATTGGAGTATGTTATGACCCAACATACATGGATCACATGAGAGTTGCGTAACATCCTTGCCAGTTCACTTACTAGGCATAGTTTGTCTTTGATGTTAGAAAAAATCAATAGGTTTATCGAGACATACCGAAGGTCAGGCCCACAAATCCGCATTCTACATTCCATATAGAGAATTAGGAGGCATGAGGTTAGAGGCCCACATACTTGGGAGGTGGTGGAAGAGGCCACCAAAAACATTGATGTTCATGGGGAGTTGTTCGACATCCCTTTCGATCACCCTACTAGACATAAATGTCAGATTCCACTCAAATATTTTAAGATTGTTGATGCAACCCCTTTTGTTTATGATTGATTCATTGGAGCTTGAGGCTAGTTCCCCCACCATGACTTGGTCGCCCTTTATTTTTCCAAACATATATATGAAAAGTTCATGCTACATATGAAGCCAAAGTACACTAATACCAAATCTCATTATTATGGACCTGGATTGGGACATACATATGATCGTGAGGGGGTTTGTAGGGACCGTGGGCATGTACGACCACCTCTGAGATTGTTTCCACTACCATCTCAGAGCATGGAATTGTCGACAAAGCTAGAGCAATGGATATTGCCTTTGCTGATGAAATTGGCCTTTTTATTGTGATTTATCTAGATGACATTACAGTCTATTCTAAAACTAATGAGGAACATTTAACACATCTAAGAAGAGTGTTTGGAAAGTATAGGAGTTTTGGCATCTCACTCAATCCTAAGAAGACATTGTTCGGGCTTGAGGAAGGAAAGCTTCTTGGTCATATTATCTCCAAGGATGGAATTAGGATTGATATCAGTAGAATTGAAGCAATATTAAAAAACAATGACCCAAGAAATATCAAAGAGCTTCAATGTTGTATTGGTAAAATCAATTTCCTAAGGAGATTCATTCCTAACCTAGCATAACTTCTTAGAAACATAACAAACATGCTTAAAAATGATTTTGAAATCAAGTGGAGTATTGAGGCTAAACAATCCTTTGACTTAGTTAAACAATCATTGACCAAAGCACCAGCGTTGATCAACCCAAACTTTACAAACGACTTCACAATCTTCTCTTTTTCTTATGAACACACTATTGCAGCAGAGACTAAGGATCACATGCAGACGTCATTGGTCAATGCGTGTGTTGCATTTCATGGAGAGATTAGCATAACACCACCATTTCCTTGTAAGCCATCACTTCCTTTATATGATGATTCATTTCTTGTGAGTTTACCCATTGATCAACTTTTGTCATATGCATGTATGTCATGATGCCATCCGTGACACTTGGAGGGTGCACGACTCGCGTGACACAAACCAAGTACGTATATATATGAAACTTTTGACTCTAATAACAAAATTATGCATAATTATTTATATTAATTTATCTCATATTAGATTGCATTTATATTAATAATTTCACGATAACATGTAGACACATGACTTTACCTACATGAATGAGCTTATGAAGTCATTCGAGGGGGCAGTTGATCATCCAGGCCATCCTCCATGAGTGCATGTTTCCATGGATTCTCCTCCACTTCCACCTCCTAACACTCATGTGGAGGAGAGTCACTATGTACAATCACATAGACCAGTAGTTGAGGTAAATTTTTTTATTCCTATGATTTCAATTTTTTTGTTTTTTGTTTTTGTTTGTTAGTTTGTTAGTTAGTTAGTTAGTTAGTTTTTTTTTTTTTTTTTTAAGTTACATGCATGCTAATTAATTCGTATACTAATTATAATTTGTCCTTGCCATTGTGTACGCAGGCCCATATGAGGAGTGTTGTCAACATCGCAGTTAAGTGGACGCATGAGTGGGATGCTAGGTATAGAGGCATTGAAGATGCAGGCCCCAATTTTTGAGCCACAGGTAGGGGAGAACCAAAATTAGATTCATAAAACCCCCATCCTATTTGACTTGCATTTGGACTCGAGTGAGGTTGGTAGATTCATATATGTAATTAAAAATGTGGTTCAAAATAATTTATTTTCATATTGGTTAATTTGTACAAATACTGATCTAATTAGTTTGAATTTGAATGTGTTATATTATGGTACCTGCTTATAGACACTTACTTTACACATCAAAACTCACATAGGAGTTTTGGTGGTACTTAGAGTGGATAATTTGTATATTTTTAGGCCTATTGCATAGGGCACATTCACATGTGATACTGACTTTGTATATTTTCATACATGGGAAGTTTATGGATGTACATGAACATTATTTTAGTTTATGGATGCTTATTATTTCAGTTTATGGATGTTCAGTGATATTTATAATTTGTATATATTTTCATATGGATGGTTTATTGATACATTCATTATTTTAGTTTATGAATGTTCGGTGATATTTATAATTTGTATATATTTTCATATGGATAGTTTATTGATATGTTCATTATTTTAGTTTATGGATTTGTATTAATCGTTTTTATGGGTGTTCATAAATTTTTGAAGTTTACAGGCCTGTTCAAATTATTTTGCTAGTTTACAAATTTTTCTATATACTATAACTTTTATTAAAAAATATAACCATTTTTATTCTGAGTTCCATATAATAAGAAAACAAGTGCAATTTTAAGTTATGACGCAAGTCACTTTGATACCTAAATGAATTAAAATATATGACAGTTGAATTGAAAAACACAAATAGGATTAAGATAAGTTTTAAATTCAATTTTAAAAGATGTTTGGTAAACAACAAATAAGTTTTATTCAATTTTATTTATTTTGAGGTCATCTATAAGAGCTTAGTCATAACATGATATTTAAGTCATATGTATTGGAATTTAATATACCAAAAAAAATTAATGATATATGTCCTATAATTTTATATATAATTAAATTTAAACTTTCTTAAATTTACTTGGCTATCTGAAGGTTCAATTAAAAAACACAAATGAAATTGAAATAAGCTTTATTCAATTTTATTTATTTTGAGGTCACCTACAAGATCTTAGTCATAATATGATATAAGTACAATCTTATTATGATGCAAGTCACTTTGATACTTAAATGAACTAAAATATATCATGTATATTCAATTTAATATTGAGCATGGAAATAATTACAACCATGCTTCATATTGGCATGTAGAAAATGTCTTGTAGTGCAATCAACATGTATGTTATTATATAATTTACTTTTAAAAATAAATTATTTGAATTCTAAAGTCGTCCATATTATTATAAAAAATTATATATGAAAATATTTATGACCCACCCATATACCATTGCATGGTCAACTTTTTTAAGTATTTCAATCAATTTCCTAAATCTCAAGGTTCAATTAAAAACACAAATATGATTGAAATAAGTTTTATTCAATTTTAAACAATGTCATATAAACAACAAATAGGTTTTAGTCAATATTATTTCTTTTGAGATTATCTACAAGAGCTTAGTCATAACATGATATAAGTCAATCATATTGGAATTTAATATAGGTCAAAAAACAATATATGATAACTTTACTATAATTTATATAATGTTATCAACTTTCCTAAATTTACTTAGCTATCCAAGTATTTTAATCAATTCCTTATGATTGAAATAATTTTTATTCAATTAAAAAAAACTCAAATATGATTGAAATAAGTTTTATTCAATTTTAAAAGACGTGGAGATGTAAAAGTTACAAATAAGTTTTATTCGATTTTATTTCATTTGAGGTTATCTACAAGAGTTTAGTTATATGTATGTGTGTGTGTGTGTGTGTTCTATTTGTTATACTTTTTACAGTCCAATATGAAACATGGAAAATGAGAATAATAAGAATGTAGTTAATTACAAATACTTTACAATTTCAAGAAGCAAACATTTAAATTAAGTGAACCTTTTATTTCATATGAAAATTCAAGTATTTTGTTTATGGTTAAATTACTATAACATAGAAATCTATGCACATCATCAATATGTTTTTTGTTCTTACACTACAATCGATGCACAAGGACAATCTAATTACCTTGAAATTAATGTACACCATACATCTAAATACATCAAATCAGAAATCAACATCTTCATTGAAATCAACACATCTAATTCAAGCAATCAAATAGTATGAGAAATCAATATCTACACCGAAATCAATACATATAATGCAACCAATCAAATAGGATTAGAAATCAACCTCTACATTGAAATCAATGCATATAATGTAAGCAATCAAATAGGATTAGAAATCAACATCTACATTAAAATCAATGCATCTAGTGATAGAAATGAAATAAGATTAGGAATAAACATCTACACTGATATCAATGCATCTAATGCAAGCAATAAAATATGATTATATATTAACATCTAAGTTAATGAAATCATTGCATCAAATGAAAGAAATGAAATATAATTAGGAATCAACATCTACATAGAAATCAATGCATCCAATGCAAGAAATAAAATAGGATTAGAAATCAACATCTACAGTGAAATAAATGCATCTAGTGTAAACAATTTCCTTCTCTTTCTCTCCCCCTCCACACACACACAAACACACACACACACACACACACACACACACACACATACATATATCTATATATATAGAACTCCATCTATCTCTCCTTCTTTATCTCTCTATCTCACCCCCCCAAACACACACACACACACTCTCTCTTCATATATATATCTCTCCCTCCCTCCTTCCCCCTCTCCCCCCCTCTCCCTTTATCTCTCTCTTCTTACCTCTCTCCCCCTTCCATCTATATCTCTATCTCCCTTTTTCTCCCCTTCTTAATCTTGTTGGATATATGGCATTGTCTGCATGGCTAGTGGAAGAAAGTGTGTTGGCATTGATGTTAATTATCATGCTAGGAGATGTGTTGGGTAGTTGGAATTATCTGACAGTTGGCAAGTCTAATGTTGACATTGATGTCAACCAAACTAGCATGGATGTTTGCGGAAAAAAATGTTGGCTTTGATGTCGACCAGCCTAGTTGTGATGGTAACTGAGCTAGCATTGATGTTCTTGATGTGTCAAGCTCAGGATGAGTCTCATGGTTACTATGGTCACTTGTAGAGAATCATCATAGTAGCAGGCTTGGAGAAGCCATAAAATGATGACTATAATGGTATGGAGTCTAAGGCTTTGAAAACATTTCTACCTTAGGAATTTAGATCAGATGCTCCTAGAAGTGGCATATTTGGATAGTGCACAAAAATATGTTTCCAACAGTATATGGAAGTCTGTAAATGACCTCCTGGATCAGGAGTTATTTATAGTCAAAGTTGAGGTGCCAAAAGTCAAAGTGGCAGAGCTAAAAGTGGTTGGGGGACCCCTTGGACACGTTAGTTTGGTGTTTTTGCAAAAGAAATAATAGGAAAGGTTAACAAAGTTTCTATACAAATCTCCAAGCAAACGTGACTGACAATGCATTAGCAGGAAGCATTTCTATTGGTGCAGCCGGAGCCCACTTGACAGTCTGGCTCGACGAAGGAAGCCTGACGGTATAACCCTGGTGAAAACTTAAGGTGTCGTTGACGGTGATGGGCCTGCCAATATTTAGGGGATCTCCCCGATATGAAGTCCCAAATAGACCTCACACCATTTGGAGTAGGAGTCCCAGCAATGGGTGGTAGTGTAATGCCTTGACTGTAGTAGCATGTAGATATAAGTATGATAACTTTGGGTGAGAGAAAGTGTGTGACCCTGCAGAGAGTCAAGTGCGATGCATGTCAGTTCTAACATACAGAGGGGAAAATTAAGTGCACCTCTTAGAAGCCTGTAATAGTACGTAGCTTGAAAGGACACATGAGCGAAATGACATCACAAGCTAAAATGCGGAATAGTCCACAAGTTAAAGTGATGAGTTAACCCAACAACACACATTCAATAAGATTCATACAAGGTAGTTCATAAGAAAATTTGTAGGTTAAACAACATACATTTCCAATACAACAAGAGTAGTCCTACTATATTAACAACATATGAATTAAAGCATGTCGAATCTATTTTTATTATTATAAGTGAAAGTTCTATCCATACATACACCATTGGCAACCACTTGCCCCAGTAGTGGAACATTATAGTTAAGAACACCTGCTCCTCCGAAGAAGTATACTTGCTCTACGCTATAGATAACCCAAGGCTCTTCACAATACTCCCAATCCTTTTCTAAGCCTAAGCCTATCCAAAATTTTGGCTCCCCAAAATCCAGTTTTATGAGTTATAAGGTTCTATTTATAACAATGGATGGGGTGACCCTTGACATTCCCCTTTGTGACTCTTTGACTTCCTTCATGACTCTTCAACTTATTCACTAGATGACACATTACATTACATCATGAATTTTCATATTCCAATAGTGACACTTGGAATTTCACTTACAACATATTTACAAATAATATTACATTTTCCACGTGTACCCTATAAAACAAAATAGTCTAGAGACAACCTAACAAGACAAAATACTATAATTCTGAAGTTTGGTGAAAGTCCAACTCAGTAACCTCCACTTAGTGCTTCTCGGTCACATATCGTTGCCAAGATTGGTATTGTGTGATGGTGTCCCCAACTATTTGATGGTGTCTTTATGGAAGCAGATTCTTGCCTCTATGGCATCTGGGTATATGGACTTGTGACCTATATCTAACTCATTTTGAATCATGAGCAACATGGTCTTCACCATGACAGGACCACCAATGTACTTCTGCATCTTGTGTGTGCTCAACTCCAATTCTTCTCTAGTGGCCTCTCGTCTTAGATGCTCCAAGTACTCATCGATCTCTAGTTAGACTTGGTTCTTGGGTTTAGCGTTAGTGAGGGAACCAATTGATGGGTTCCTGTGCTTCCTCACCATGACATCCAAACTAGTGTACAACTATGCATATGAGGCTTATATGCTGCCGATGAATGAGGTGAGCTGACGGTGAATGAGGTGATCTACTTGTAGTTTTGGATCAACATTCAGACATTTTCTTTCTCCAGATTGGCCTATGGCTTCATCTTCTTCTCTAAGTCAAGCGAGGCCCATGTGTATCGCATTATCCACTCTTGTACATGGGTTATGACAAAATTTATGTTCTTGAGAGTTTAAACAAACTCTTTGCTCCGTTGTTGTAAGCCATGCACACAGAAAAATTGTTTATGCACCATGAAAAATACATCATAGAGCTTCCACATGGTATCACAAAGTATTGATACTTCAACAAGCATCACTATCTTCATCTCCCCCAAAGTGGAAATTGCATTCTATGTTGTTGCTCAGAGTTGTTTTGCCTCTTGCTTGACAAGCTGCAAGTTTTATGCCAGTTGCTCAATCTCGACTATCAGGTACTTAACATTTGAGCTTGTTGCTCCTGCATAGGCCAAGCTTGTTTCAATAAGAGCAGTTGGATGCTTCCTAGTGTCTGACACTATCGCCCTTTCCTTGATGAATGCAGGTGATGCGTGATCATCTAGAAATTGCTTCTTCCGTGCTTGCACAATCTTCTTCTGCAACTCATCAAATGATAGATTGTACCCATCCATAACTAGATCATCATCAAGGAGAACAACATCTCCTTGCTCGCTCGGGACTAGCTATGCTATTGGAGGCGATGTAGACTAAGGATGACCTGTGGTGCTCTTGACATTAGATCAATATATTCATTCCAAGTCTCTTATTTCAATTCCATGTTTGTCACTTCGATCAATTGATCGATCTATTGAGAAATCTCTCGATCCTGCATCTACTCACCTTCCTCCTCTGTTGCTGGATTTTCTAATTCTTCAACCTATATGGGTGCTATTTTCTCTGTCATTACACCTTGCCTTTGTTATTCTTCTCTTCTCTTTCTCTCCTCCTCGACTCTTGTTCTTCTTTTCGCTTTTGTTCGGTTTCGTACAACCTCTGCTTTTATCTCTTCCTCCTCTCTTCTCGCTTAATCTACTACTCCCTCTTTTCTTCCATTGCAAAATCTTCCTGCATGAAGATTGAGTCTATTTTCACTCTACAACTTTATTCTCCCTCTATTCTATAAGAAACTTACTCTTTCCCTAATCTCATATTGGATTTTTTTTCCTTCTGCTACTGCTATTGGACTTGTTTCCATGTTAGTGTTGACTCCTTTTCTATGAACAATTGAGTATCCACATATATCGGTAAGTTAACTAGTGCTTGCTCAACTACTTCCCCAATACTGCTTTTAATGGTCTCTCTTGAAGAAAATCTCTTTGTTGTCATGGTAACAGTGACTTTTGGAGAGAACTTTTTTCATGCATGTGGTACTTGTGGGACATAAATGACACTCATGGAAAGCAAACATTAGCTCTTTCAAATCTAACTTCACAACATGATCAAGCAACAATCAGTGAATCTGATGAGAGGGATTGCACAATTTTCATTTGTAGGACATACTGACTGACTGTGGGAACTGTGCACTGCATAGTCCTAGCAATCAGTGTGGAATCTTGATAATTAGAACTACATAATCCGCAGTTCAATCTAGGCCAAGCCCTAGGAGAGACTGTGCATTACATAGTCTCAGTGGCCAAGCTGGGAGACTAGCCCCTAGAACTGTGTAGTGCACAATTAGAGCCAACCCAGGCCATGCTCTATGAAATTCCAGAGGCCAAGCCAGAGGCTTGAGTCTTCAGATTGCGTAGTGCAAGTTGTTCATAGTGAGATCTAGGCAAGTGGAGCCCAGATCTACCTAAGGGAGTGTGAAAAACAAGCAGATCTGAAAGATGGTGTGAATTTGAGTGAAAATATGACTAAGTGTAAATTTATTCATGTGAAACAAGTGCAACAATTGGTTAAACTAAAGGAAAATGAAGCATGTGAGGAGAGTCGCCCAACAACGACCGTTGGTGCAAAAACAATAAAACCTATGTGACACTTGTGAAAGGCAATCTATAACTTGAAACAACACTTATACAAGTTAAAACACTAGTAACCATGCAGAGAAACAAGTGGAACAACCCTCACACAAGTCAAATCAAAAAAGCGACATAAAAAGCTGCAAAAGATGACAAAGCAAAACTCACCCAGGAAAGTGACAACAATGCTCTGAAGGTTACTTGATCTCGTTGGGAATGCTAGAGATTGATGATCAAATATAAAAATGAGCACTAGAGACATCCATTACATAGATTGAGAAAATTGGAATTTATGACACGCATGCCTGAGATCAAGGACAAAGTGACACTTGGTGGGAACTTCTAAAGATAGAAATGTACCACCTTCGGGAAAATAATAATAGATCCCTATTTTTTAGGAATGCTCTTTGTTGTTTTTATTTTTCGGGAAAACTTCCATGAATTTCCCGGGAATATTGTGCAGTTCTGGGAAGGGATGGGCAACTCTTAGGCTCAAGCACTGCACAATTTCTGAGCATAGTGAGGTCTATGCAGTTTTTGGGCTCAAGGATGGGCTACCCCTCCATGACTACACATTTATAGAGCTCAAGGCTCATTGGCAGTCAGGACTATGCAATTCCCAACAACAAGGTCAATTTCCCTCAAGAATTGTATAGTTTTTTGAGGCAATCCCAAAAATTTTGTGGGACCAAGTAAGGAGATCAATTTGTGGGTTAAAAAATCAAATAACTGAGAAAAGACATGTCTAAATGAAAAGGATAAGTCTCAGTCAAAGTATGGATACGTAGATCAGTGCAAGATGAGCTGCTGTGGTTTAGAAGGAAGGCTCCAAAATCAAAGGATAGGACAAATTTTGGAGGTTAGTTGTAGTCGCTACAACATTGGTGACACATTGGTAGAAATTGAGCTCTTTATATGTACCTTGTCTCATGCAAAGTGAGTCTAACTCTTCCAAAAGTATTGTTCGATTCTTCGATTATCATAACTTCTTCACTTAGCTTGATTTAAATATGTAGTCCCTACCATCCTCTTTATCGGTAACATACATTCCAAGCCAAGTCAAATTGAGTTGTTTTGATTGGGGATGAGGGGTATATATATTCACAAGTAAAATAGACTGTGATAGTTTTAGTTTCATCTATGGTGTTTCTCTACTGCCAGCAGTATTGAACAATACCCTAATGGAGTCACTTTGGGAACAAAAGCATTGCTCTGCTGCCAGCGAGCCTGGACAGTAACCCGACAGAGTTAATTTCTTCACCTCTCTGCACATAAAGTCTTTATCTTCTTTCGCTCTTTATTTTATTTTTTTCATTTTTTCATTTTTCATTTTCAAAGAATTGTGCATAGGAACTTATTTATTTCATGAGGCAGAAGAGGGATCCTGACTTATTGAGAGTAGAAGATGTTGTCCCTATAGAGAAGGATGTTTATATATACCTCAGACATACTTGTTAAGATTTTCCACCTCTCCTTACTCTACTTGAATGAATTGACAAGGATTAACCAAAAAATAGAAAACCGATTAGAGTAGGCAATACTAGTTAAGAGTGAAAGCATCATGAGTTCACCATGAATCTCTCTAAAAGGAACACATTTTCTATCAGGGTATGGTCAACTAGAAGAAATGAAAGAATAACATAAAGAAAGGGAATAAATAGATAACCAAGTATTGATAGCTGTACAAGTTCCTCTTGGATTTCACCCTACTTTTCTAAGAAGCCAAATGCAGTTTCATGCAAAACTAACCTTCGGTTGCAAAAGAAATAAACAAAGGAAAGAAGCAGGAAAATAAAAAAAAGTAAAGAAAATCAAGAAACAAACAAGAAAATAAAAAATACTCCTACTCCTAACCTAAGAAGAACATAGGCTAACTCACGTAAAGTGATATTTCTAATGCATCCATCGACGCATTGGTTGGCCCATGAAGGCGAGAGCATGATCGACAAAAAAGATATGCAAGCAAACCAACAAACAAGAAAGATAAAACAATGCAAAGAAATATGTTCAAAGCTTGAATGCATTCGCAACAACGTAAAAATGAAAAGCACATGAAAGAAATTCTACAGATGTATCATGGTGTCCTAACAAATTGTGAGTGGAATAAAAGCATGTACACACCTTTGAACTTGAAAAACGAGCAAGCATAAAGAAAGAGTAAAAATTATGTTTTGCAACTGTGTTTGCTATGTACGACTCCTCCAATGCTTGAGCAATAGGATTGTGTGATTCTGGTGGAGGATGCGAAAATGGTAATATAGATTTATTTTCAATGTGAACAACAATGTCATGAGGATCCCAACAAATTTATGATTCGAAGTGGAACTGACCTCAAGGTTACGAGAACCTGACATAACCATAAGCTCGAGCTAAAGTTCCTTGACAACTTGAGGAGTTTCCAATTCATCAAAATATGGATCATCAAAGACCAGTGGCTTAGAAAGATCAATAGTAAACAAATCAAAATCGTGATCGGAAGAATGAATGAAGAGAACATGACAACCACGATCATAAAGTTCAAGATGATGGACAGAGGAATCCTCATGATTTGACGAATCATAAAGAGGGATGATGACAAACAAGAAATTTCACCCCCTATGTTTCTGGAAAGGTAAGATGAGAGATTGGAAGGATCAGGGAAGATAGATTTGTCCTTGTGGCTTTCAAATGAAAAAATGACATTCCACGTGTTCTGCGAATGATGAGAGATAAAAACATCCAGAAATGAATTTTTACAAGATGGAATAGAATCATGGAAGATGTCAGGATAAGGCAGTCGAGGTGTAGAAATAAGGAGATCATCCTTCACTGCAGATCTTTGTTCAGATTCCCACGCATACTTATCAAAAATGATATTATAGGTTGGCTGTTCAACTCCGACTCCATCCATAACTTGATACTCATGAACATCACATGTGGGATATGAGACATATGAACATAAAAAACCAAAATATGGAGGACCAAAGAGACCGAAGGATGGAGGATGAGGAGATAACACTTCAACACACCAATCAAAGTTGCAGTACATAAATGCGCAGAAATCCTGAGCAATTGGGGTAGGAAGGGATGGTGATAAATCAAAAGGTGGATTCTCAGCTTCTCCCACCTCAATCTGTAGAGATAGAGCTATTTGATGGGAAGGGGGCAGAGGGTCTCTTGGGACAACAACCTTGTCCATCTCAGATTTAGAAGCTCTAACACCGAGGTATGTTGGCAGAGGTTCGAAATATTCTAACTCATGTGGATTTTCAGACACGTGAATAAGATATTGAAATATTTGATCCAAGAAATCCAAGTCAACTTCATCTTCAGGAAATTTGAAACAGTAGTGAAGAAAACGATCGTGAAAGTCTTGAAGAGATTCGTCAAGTGATTTTTGCAATTTTAAAAATTTTCTATTAAGGGATTTATGGTCATAAAGAATGAAATCACAATAGAATTATATAAAAAACTGATCAAAAGAGTGTATAGAGGTTGCGGGCAATGTGTAACACCATTTCTTTGCATTATCATTAGACGAGACATCATGCCTATCACAAAAGGCAACAAAAGAAACTATGTGCTTGAACAAGATTGTTCCACCCTCGCCATTAACCTTATATCTGGACAAGTCATCTAAAATTCTCCCCGACACTTCAAAATGTGTAGAGTTAGAAAAAAATGACTTGGTTTTGATTTGGAAATAAGTCATGAAATATGTGCAAAAATTCAAAACAGACTTCAAGTGCTCAACTTGTCATCCAACCCTCCTTCTAGCTCCAGAAATGTTGACGATGTTGGAACCACCAACCTTCAGGGGATCTCCCCGATATGAAGTCCCAAATAGACCTCACACCGTTTGGAGTAGGAGTCCCAACAATGGGTGGTAGTGTAATGCCTTGACCGCGGTAGTGTGCAGAGATAAGTATGATAACTTTGGGTGAGAGCAAGTGTGTGACCCCGCGGAGAGTCAAATGTGATGCATGGCGGTTCTAACACACAAAGGGGAAAATGAAGTGCATTCCTTAGAAGCCTATAATAGTATGCAAATTGAAAGGAACACATGAGTGAAATGCAATCACAAGCTAAAATGCAAAATAGTCCACAAGTTAAAGTGATGAGTTAATCCAACAACACACATTCAATAAGATTCATACACATGCACACAAAGTAGTTCATAAGAAAATTTATAAGTTAAACAACATACATTGCCAATACAACAAGAGTAGTCCTACTATATTAACAACATATGAATGACAGTGTGTTGGATTTGTTTTTATTATTATAAGTGAAATTTCCATCCATACATACACCATTTATGACCACTTGCCCCAATAGTGGAACATTGCAGTCAAGGACACTTTCTCCTCCAAAGAAGTATACTCAATCTACCCTATGGAGAACCCAAGGCTCTTCACAATACTCCCTAGCATTTTCTAAGACTAATCTTATCCAAAAATTTGGCTCCCCAAAAGCCAGTTCTATGAGTTATGAGGTTCTATTTATAACAAAGGGTGGGGTGACCCTTGACATTCCCCTTTGTGACTCTTTGACTTCATCGTGACTCTTCAATTTCTTCACTAAATGACACATTACACTACATCACGACTTTTCATATTCCAATATTAACACTTGGAGTTTCACTTACAACGTATTTACAAATAATACATTTTCCACATGTACCCATATAAGACAAAATATTCTAGAGACAACCTGACAAGACAAAACACCATGATTCTGAAGTTTGGAGGAAGTCCAACTTGGAAATCTCCACTTGTTTCTTCTCGGTCACATATTGGTGCCCAGCTTGGTACTATGTGATGGTGACTTTTTGGAAGCGGACCCTTGCCTCCATGAAATCCAGGTATATGGTCTTGGAACCTATATCCAACTCGTTCTGAAGCATAAGCAACATGGTCTTGACCATGATAGGACTATCAATGTACTTCTACATGTTGTGTGTGCTCAACTCCATGTCTTCTCTGGGCTCCTCTTGTTTTAGTTGCTCCAAGTACTCATCAATCTCCAACCATACTTGGTTCTTGGGTTTAGCATCGGTGAGGGAACTGATTGATGGGATCCTGTGCTTCCTCACCGTGACATCCAAACTAGTGTACAACAATGCATATGAGGCCTGTATGCTACCGATGAATGAGGCGAGCTACTCGTAGTTTTGGACCAACATTCAAACCTTCGCTTTCTTCAACTCGACCTATGGCTTCATCTTCTTCTCTAAGTCAAGTGGGGCCCCTTTGTATTGGATTGTCCACTCTTGTACATGGGAAATGGTAGCATGTATGTCTTGAGAGTTTTAACAAACTCTTTTCTCCACTACTGTAAGCCACACACACAGAAAATTGCTTTATGCACGGTGACAAATTCGTCATAGAGCTTCCATATGGTATCACCAAGTGCTAATACTTCAGCAAGTATTGTTGTCTTCTCCCTCCCCAATGCAGAAACTGCATTCTACATGGTTGCTTAGATTTGTTCTGCTTCTTTCCTAGCAGCCTGCAAGTTCTTTTCCAGGATGTCATTCTCGACTGTTAGGTACTTAACATTTGAGCTTGTTGATCCTACATAGGCCAAGTTGGCTTCGATAAGTGCAGTTGGATTCTTCATGATATCTGACACTATCACAATTTCCTTAATGAATGCAGGTGATGCGTGATCATCTGGAAAGTTCTTCCTCCATGCCTGTACAATATTCTTCTGCAACTCGTCAAATGATAGATTGTACATATCCATGACAGGATCATCATCAAGGAGAACACCATCTCCTTTCTCGCTTGGGACGGGCTCTACTACTAAAAGTGGTGGAGACTAAGGGATAACCTGTGGTGCTCTCGGAATCAGGCCAACATATTCATTCTGTGTATCCTATTCCAACTCCATGTACGTCCCTTCGATAAATTACTCAAACAGTTGAGTAAGCTCTCGATCCTACATCTACTCACCTTCCTCCTATGTTGCTAGTTGTTCCAAATATTCAACCTGTATGGGCATTGTTTGCTTTGTCATCGTGCCTTGCCTTTTTTATTCTTCTTGCTTCTGATTCTCTTCTCTTTCTGTACTCCTTGACTCATGTTCTTCCATTAGCTTATGTTCTTCTTCCCGCAGCCTCTGCTTTTCTCTCTTCCTCTGATCCACTCTCTTCATCCACTGCTCCCTATTTTCCTCCATTTCCAAAGCTTCCTACATGAAGATTGAGTCTGTTTTCACTCTGCAACTTTATTCTCCCTCTATTTTTTTAGAAACTTCCTCTTTCCCTGATATTGTACTGGATTTCTTCCTTCTACTATTGCTACTGGATTTGCTGCCATGTTAGTGTTGACTCTTTTTCTATGAACAATTGAGTATTCACATATATTGGCAAGTTAACTAGCGCTTGCTCAATTGCTTCCCCAATACTGCTTTCAATGGTCTCTCTTGAATCAAATCCCTTTGGTGCCATACTGAAGAGAAGTGGTTCACGAATGTGGTACCAGTGGGACATAAAGGACACTCATGGCAAGAAAACATTAGCTCTTACACATATAAATTCACAACATGATCAAGAAACAATTAGGGCATCTGTTGAGAGGGATTTTAAAATTTTCATCGGAAGGAGGGACTTTCTGAGTATGGGGAATGCACACTGTGTAGTCCCAGTAGTCAGTGTGGAAGCTTAATCACTGGAACTGTGCAATGCACAGTTCAGTCTCGGCAGAGGCTTGGGAGAGATTACACATTGCGCAGTCTCAGTGGCCAAGCTGAGAAACTGGCTCTTGGAATTGCATAGTGCATAATTAGAGCCAACATAGCCCATGCTCTATGAAAATATAGAGGCCAAGCCAAAGGCTTGAGTCTCCAGATTGTGCAATGCAAGTTGTGCATTTTGAGATTCGTGCAAGGGGATCCCAAATCTTCCCAAGGGAGTGTACAAAACAAGAAGATATGAAATATGGTGTGAAGTTGAGTGCATATATGACTAAGTGTAGATGCATGCATGTGAAACAAGTTCAACAATTGATTAAACTAAAGGAAAACTAAGCATGTGAGGAGAGTCACTACAATGAAGACTGTTGCTGCAAAAACAAGAAGACTCATGCAACACTTGTGAAAGACAATATATAACTTGAAACAACACTTATAAAAGTTAAAACAAGTTAAAATGACAACAACCGTGCAGAGAAACAAGTGAAACAAAACTCACACAAGCCAAACCACAAAAAACGGCATAAAAAGTAGCAAAAGACAACAAAAGAAAAACTCACTGGGCAAAAGCGAAGATAATGCTACGAATTTTCCTTGATCTCCGTGGGAATGCTAGAGTTTTATTATCGAATGTACAAATGAGCTCTAGAGGCATCCAATACATGGAATTAAGCAAATTGGAATTTATGATGCACATGCCAGATATCAAGGACAAAATCAACACTTGGCGGGAACTTCTAAAGATAACATTGTGCTACCTTCGAGAAACTAATAATAGATCCCTATTTTTTAGGGATGCTCTTTTATTTTTTTCTTTTCCAGGAAAACTGCCATGCATTTCCAAGGAATATTGTGTAGTTCTAGGAAGGACTAGGAAACTCTCAGGCTCATGCACTGCGCAGTTTCTGAGCATAGTGAGGTCTGCACAGTTTCTGAGCATAGTGAGGTCTTCGCAGTTTTTAGGCTGCCCCTCCAAGAATGTGCATTTCCTTAGCTCAAGGCTCACTGGTAGTCATGATTGTGCAATTCATAACAATAATGCCATTTGCTCTAAATATTGGGTAGTTTTTTTAGGCAAGCCTCGAATTATTGTGGGACCAAGTCAAGCGATCGACTTGTGGGTTAGAAAATCAACTAAGTGAGAAAACATGAGCCTATATGAAAAGGATAAGTCTCAGTTGAAGCATGGATACTTGGATCAGTGCAAGATAAGTTGTTGTGGTTTAGAAGGAAGGCTCCAAAACCGAAGCATAGGAAAAATTTTGGAGGGTGGTTGTAGCTGCTTCAATAGGCGCACACAGTGAATGCACTAGGGAGACTTGCACTGAGACATAGAGGTATAGCATGACACAAAATAGTAGAGCGGGATGACGGTAGTGGTATGCTTGTCAATGACAGCCAATGACAAAGGCACTAGGAGGGCCCCACAGTGACAACAAAACCATCAAAGGCTTGCCAAGAGGATTGAAAAATGCACACAAATTTAAGTGTTGGGAGATAGGTGCTGGGCCATGCAAAAACATTCCAATGGGCTTTGATATGGAAGTCTTGCCAAGTCTTGAGGCATCAAGAGGTGGTTTCCCATATCACCAATCGTGTAGATCAATAACGAAGAACACTTCGGGACCACTGCCCCTAATACCACAAACCACAATGGAGTGGTGTTGAGGTTGGGTTCTTGAATCCATAAGATTTTTCATTAACAAAGGAATTTGTCACAAAACCAAGGTCTCGGGGACCCTTTCTCTCTCCTATGGCAGGAAAGTGGCAACATGCAATTGGCCCAAATGACGCAAGTGATAACGTCAATGGTGGACACATGGAAAGCATTTTTGGCACTCTTAGGTGCCTAAAAGGCCCATATTTGAGTGACAGTATCACCTATCATAGGCTGACACGTAGCACAGGTGATGCAATTCCACTGGTTGAATCCCAATGATGTTTTTAGGTGCATAAAGTGGAAGCACCGGGTAGTGGGTGCTGGGACATGTCGATATGACAATTGATCCCAGTGGGGCCCTTGATTGGCCAGTGATATTGTTGGGTGGACCCTATAAGACAACTAAGATCGTAGGTCAGAGCCCATAAGTATTTATAATAGTACATAGATGGAGTGTCAGGATGACTAAACATCGGGGTGACATGGGTGCTGCCAGAGACAGCTCATCCCAACAGGAAATTGACTGGTTGGTGGACGCAACAGGTGGACCCACTTGACATCTTGTCCTAACGAGCATACCCTGACAAATATAAACGAGTGCAGCTAAGGAATGCACTGGAAGATAAAGTGTTGGGACACAGAGGACTGATAGACAACCTTGTGGTAGAGTGATAACAAATGAGAATGATCCCGGGCGGTCCCCATGGCACAAGCCGCCCTAGTGACATGACCCAGGTGGGTAGAGGCACAAGCTTAATGTGATGGGATAGAAAGCGCTACGGGCTAAGCCCTGACCGTTGGTCATTTCATGTAGAAATAAGACCAAGAGTACAACATAATGACAAAGGGGCAAAATAAAAGTGTTGAACTTGGGAGCTCTGGCCTTACCACTAGTCCATTTTCATTTTGAATAGAAATGAGACCAATGGCACGAAGCCATTAGCAAAGGTAATTCAACCCGCGAATGGTGTATATTGACTTAGTGCCAAAAGGCCTAGCTAATGGTTGTGGATACCTAGTCCTATGGCCAAGAAATAGTTAAAGGGCATGAGAAAAAGGGGCTATGATAAAAAAGGGAAGCAAAGTTATATTCAGTAGTGCTCTGACACCTTGGTCCAAACTTGGAACTTGTGCCATATTTGGAGGACATCTACGGGTTGGTTAGTAGGCATGGATGAGTCAGTAGTTGATGAAGAGATTAACACATTTGAGCATGAAAACGAGTCAAAAACTAGAGTAATGGCAATTGTAGAGAACATTGATTCAAGGTAGAAAGCACCACAATTGCACATATGTTGCAATGCATTCAATGGTCACTCGAAGGCAGGAGACTGAGATAGAGAGGAATATGATTTGCATAGGTGGTAGTTGAATTTTTAACATCTATACTTGGTCTTCCTTTCACGCTTCATGGAATTGAATGAATATTGAACCAAACTTAGAGAAGCCATGCCTGAAGTACAATCTAAACTCTATGGGCAATTAATCAACATAGTGAGCCTTGTTGTAGTGTGCAGGTTGACTGAGATTTAATTCTCAGTATGGACAAGTGCTCAGATCCCATTCTTCATTTAATATGGATGCAATGGTTTTGTACTGTGATGGAACAACAACATATAAAGACATGCAACATTACACTTGTAGACACTTTGTGGATGGAAATAGAGACAACATCGTTCCTTGTGCATTAGATGAACAATACCCACGATTGCAATGGAGAAACAAGGGGGAATAAAACATTGTTGAGTAAGATGAGTGGAGAGCTCTGTGTGTGAGTGCTATTGAGAAGGGGCCAAGTGTGCCTATGTTGCAAAGAATAGGTTGAGAGTGGCTATGTAGTGGAAAGAGGTCGAGAGTGCCTAAGAAGAAGAAGGTAGAGAGATGTGTGTATGATATTGAGAGTAGAGAGCCTGTGTGAGTATGCTACTATAGAGTGTGCACAGGGCAAAATACTACGTGGGCCAAAAGGATACTGAGGAGAACAAATCTAGAAACAAGCGGAGGGGAAGCCAATTATAGTGAGCAGTAAGTTTTCTTTTGAGTGTGGGTTGGAGCTTGTATAAAGGAAGTTGGTGCTTCTATCTCTAGTGGGTGTCTAAGAAGGCTTGGGGGTTGATGCCTCCTGCAAGTTGGTGCTTACAAAAAATCCATGAAGTTGGTGCTTCACATGGTGCTTCTGGTAAGCTGATCAGGTGTTTACAAAAGGAGGGAGTTGGTGCCTCTTGCAAGTGGGTGCTAGCAAACAATCAAGGGGATTTGGTGCTTGCTATGAGTGGTGGATCACAAACATATTGATGTAATAAAGTAGATGCTTTTATTTTTACATCAATAACAAAAACAAGATTTGGTGGTTTTTCTTTCGGAAGGGTTCCCACATTAAACCTTTGCGTCCAATGTGTATGTTGCTCATGGTGTTTGTGTTCATGTGATGATTTCATATTGTTGCACATGATATTTTGTCGATGGTTATATGGATGGCTTCCAAGTTTGAATGAAAAGATAAATTGGCATAAAAGTTTAAAATACTCTTAATATTGATTCACCTCCCCCAGTATTAAACATTGTTTCCAACCTGTCTCTCTATATCACCTCGTAAACATACACATTATTTCTCCATATCTATATATATATCCCTCTCTCTCTCTCTCTTCCCCTTCTCTCCCTCTATCTCCCCTTTTATCTCTCTTTCCTTGTACTATCCTCTCTCGCTCTCTCTCCATATCCCTTGTCACTCCCTCCCTCTTTCTCTATGTATTTCTACTTACCTCCCTCTATCTCCCTCTCAAATTCCATCTCCCTCTCTCTCTTCCTCCATCTCAAGTCCTCTCATTCTTCCTTCATCTCTCTCCCTTTCTCTCCCACCTCCCTCTATCTCTACCCCTCATCACCCACTCTCTCTCTCTTCGTCCTCCAAATATATCACTATCTCCCTCCCTTTCTCATTCTCTCCATCTCTCCTTCTTTGTCTTTCTATCTCACCCCCAAACATAGACACTATCTCTTCATATCTCCCTTGTCACTCCCCTTATCTCTCTCTATATGTCTTTCTTCTCCCCAACTATTTTTTCCTCCAACTCCATATCTCTCCCCCTCTCTCTCCTCTCCACTCTATCCTCCTCTCCCTCTCTCCATCTTTGTCTGTGCCCCTCTCTCTTACCCTCCTCTCCCCCTCTCTTTCTACTCATCTCCCTCACTCCATCTTTGTCTCCCCCCCCCCTCTCTTACCCTCGCTCTCCCCATCTCTCTCATCTCCTTCTCTCTTTCTTCACTCCCCTGCTTCTCTATCCCTTACTTTATCTCCATCTTTCCTTGTCACCCCCTCAATGTCTCCACCTTTATCACTCTAGGTCTTTGTTCTTCCCTCCCATATATATTTGGAGCTAATATACATACTAATATATTAATATATTATATAATATAACAATTTATATTATAATAAAGTTAATATTTATATAATCCAAAAGTAATAATAATATATATATAATATATAATATTAATTTTTAAATATTAATTAATACAGATTTCATAATTTAATATTAATATTAATATAATATTTTTTTAATATTAATTTATCAAATTTAATAAGGTTTCTACATGACATGATAACAAAAACTATAATAAAATTTGGAATATTAATGTGGTATTTAAAATTTAATTTTAATTTGGAATCATAATGTGGTAAATTTTTTTGTGGAAGGTAAATTTATGATCCATTCAAATTCAAGGTATATGATAAGGTATATTTTGAGCATGCCAAACATACTTACACCTTTCCCCCATAATGGGCTGTAGAATGCGCCTCTCGACGCAATAGCATAATTTTTTTCTAATGTTGTTCACAACCTAGATCCAGTTGAATTCTCGTTTTTAGTAAAATAATATCGTATCAACTTGGTTAAATTATTAATGGATTAAATTTCAGATCTTTATCAATTCTAAAATCTAAATTATGGGATTATGGGTTCACATAAGGATTTGATTCTTTTTTGCAGAGGCTTGATCAAGCTCATATAGCTCAATTGAGCCCTTGGTTAACCACATAAATGGCTTGATTGAGGGTCCATGAAAACCTCAATGGAGCTATTTGAATTTAAAATTCAAGCACTCGATTGAGCTTCTAAGGTCCTAAAAACTACAATTTTAAGACCCCTTTTGCAAATTTTTCTGCAACACCATTTTGTACCCTAGAGAACTTAGGGAAAAGTTTTTCCAAAGGTGGTGGAGTTTACCATGTTGGATTCATGAATGAATCCTCTATCCAATGACATATGAGGTTGACATTCTCAAATTCATATGTTATTTTTCATCTAATTTTTTTTAAACATAATGCTTGAATTTTTTTTGGACATTTTTAAAGAGGCTGAATAAAAAATCAATAACATAAAATATAGACAATATTTTTTTTTTACAAAAATATCACTATCTTTGTCTATGAACCTCTTCAAAAGGGTACCTTTTTTTTTCAATTTATTTAAACAGTTGAGAAAAGCCTTACACAGACACATGTGTCTGCAAAATGCAATTGAAATATTACTTCGCCAACTTCAAAAAATAATAAAAAATATAATTTTGGATAAAAAATAATTTTTAATATGAAAACCTAGTTTCTTTATGTATATGTAATGTATTAATTATATGATGTATATATTATATATATATATATCGTATATATATATAGTATATATCTTATATATATATTATTTTAAAAATTACACATTTTATACTAGGTTATGCTCCATGAACACACACATAACTTTTAAGATTTGCGAAATTTGCAAGGACAAGTACTACATTTAATGGCAAATTGAGAGATTATACAATACTAATTCTTTTTGCAAAAAATACATAATTATCGACATATTATCTTTTTACTCCAAATCAAAATTCGCAATGCTTATATGAATTTTGAGGGCTTTAATTTGATAAAAGAGGAAAAATTGAAATTTCATCACCACATTTAACCCAAAAGTGTAACCCATCTTCATTCATTCACCTACACATAGTTCACTCTATAAAATTATCAACAATATTCATAACTCTGGAAATCTGTACTCAAGAACATGTTCTTTCACTAACAAAAAATGTTCCATGATTAAATCCAAAATACACACATAAGGTGTAAAGAACAAAAACAACATTTACTAGATGCATTTCCCATCCATTTCGTATCTTGAAAACTAATAGTAGCAACTAGGAATAGGATCATCAAAATCCAGTTGATTTCTAGAATGTAGATGCGTCCATGTATTTTGTCAGATGTGTGAACTACTTTCACCCTACAAAAGTGTTACAAGTCAATTTTGGCACATCAACCCCAACTTCCAGGTCCGTCTTATTAGGGTCCATCAATCCCTAATTCAGTTGTTTTCATTCCCTAATGAAGTCAACCTACATCATGCTTGCCTCCCAAGAGTTTCATGTCACTATTCATCCAAAAAATTCCCCTAGAGAGATCAACGCAGATGGCCCTTTATTAGGCTGCAATACATTGCAGGAACTGCACTGTCTGGTTGCTATGCATCGCACCTAGCCTTTGTTTCACCTGCACTGAGCGAGATTCATCGAATTTTTTAAAATGAATCCATTGGATTCCTCATCCAATGGATCCTTCTGGAAGTTTCCAGATGGATTGGGCTTGCATTTGGATGAGGAAGAGGATGAATGAAACTTAATCCGTTATTCCTTCCTCCATGGAACCACTTCCCAATTTTGGTAAATCATTCATGAGGTCCATTAATGGCTTAACCTCCTCCTTTTAGCTATAAATGGACCAAGCATTCAAAGGCTTGGGGAGGTTGGAGTTTCTTAGGCTAAGGAAATGTTGTTTGAGTGAGACTTGTGAGAAAGCAATGTTATCATGTCAAATTGTTATTCCATGAGGAGAGAAGGGTTTGAAATTGGAAGGAGGGCGCTGGATCGAACATGGCTTCGAGGGTTGTAATCCTTCCTCTATCAATAAAGAGTTCTATGTTTTTCCCATTCATGTGTTTATGTGATGTATATTGTACTTTCAATTCTATAATATGTTTAGTTAACAGATCGATGTGTATGCTTTGATGGTTTTCTATCTCTTGTGTGCATGTACCTTCCAAGCGAGTTAAGTATGGAAGGGAGTGGCGAAAGTAGTCAAAGGGAAGAAGGATCGAGCGAGAGACTTAGGTTGGTTCTTTTGTTCCTCTTTCTTTTATCTGTTGGCTATAGGAAAAGCAATGGAATTATTTTAGCTGTTGTTCTAGACTTGCTACTAGGTCTAGGGGTTAGTTGTTTGAAGAAACACTAAAATTGCCCATAACAGAAAGCAACCCAGTTCCAAGCTTTGGTTGATAATAGAAAACGCCCCATTGGTCATTGCTTGACTTCCAACCACTCCGACAAGTATCACAACTCCTAATACTAGCTACCACACAAAATCTGCCAAGGTATTTACACAACATTTTTTTATTTGATTCATAACCAATATGCAACAACATCTAAACGCCAAGATGTGGACATTGCCTCCTTACATGCTATAGAATCAACTTAAGAAGAAGCTCAAGGGTAATCCCCTTTAATTCTGCAAGACAAACATATATGATTATTTGTGATGTACAAATTTCCATGATGAACATAAGGAAATAAAACCTAAAATAAAAACACACTCACAGGTTGCTTCAGTTCAACATATTCGAAAACTAGAAAACTACAATAGGAAAAACATGTTGTTGGTAATACCCTCTGGCTTGAAGTAAAAAAGAGCAGGAAAAGGATGGCCATTTGGAAATTGAGTGTTGGGATCATAGAGTTCATCAAAAAATGGATCCACACAAGCTTCCAACTGCATTTAAGCAAATTTCGTCATAAAATTAGGTCAACGATCAATCATTACATAACTTGGACAAGTCAAATTGAGAGCACAACACTGTCCAAATATTTTACTTTCCTTGAAAACCCAAATTTGATCATAGCCACTTACATGACCACAATGGAGATTTGGTGAGTACTGAAGCAACCTAGAGATGAGATCAATTGCGTATTCTAATACTCACTTGTGAAAAAACTACAAGAGAAAATATATTAATTCTTTTACCCCTCTTCAAGTTCAAAAAGTCAACGAAATTGAATGAGTGAGAATTATAATTACCTTGTGCCAAGGATGAGCTAGTTTTATATGGGGAAAATTGAACTTTGTATAATTGGGATTCATTCATATAATTTCCTCTCAAGTTGGGATATGTTGTGGCAAAACAACAACCCGCATTTAGAATTTCTAATTATAAAATAAGGACCCTTTAATTTTTTTTTATATTTTATAAGTTTTTATTTTTCTTTTAATACCAATATTAATTTTTTTCAAAAACCTTTTTAGATTTGATGAAAAGATTAGTTTTCAAATGAATAAGCACGAGGGCAAGAACCACCGTAGTTGAGAACATCCCATAAGTTTATGCCTTGTACCAAAAGCAATTTAAATATCAAAAGCTTTATTCTCATGAAAATCCTTGTTCACCCTTGATCAAAATACCCGAGATTATATTTCTCGAGACAGACAACAAATCATGTAAAGTAGTTTGTCTCTAACGTTTATCTTGGGTTATTATCACCCGAGAATTAGATCATCTGATCAACTTTTTCCTAAGATTTAATATCTTATGGCAATTGATGGATGAATCCCCTGTCTGATAATGCATATCTCAGTTATTCCTTAAAAGTTATACTTATATTGTCCTTGATATTTTTATGTCCCGAGACGTTCTTTCTTGTGTCGACTTATGTACTCTTTTACATCTCATAACATTTTTCTTGGATTATTCCCAAAATTTCTTTCGTGAATTTCTACCGAGAAAATAAAACCCGATATACATAAGTTGGTGGGTCCTTCTCGTTCTTGTTGATTGGTTCATTTCTCCTTTTAAATCCACATCATCTTAGGCAATTCAATCTCAGATATAGCTTGAGTTCTCCATTCCAAATTATTTTTTATATATGATTGACCCAAGATGATGATGTAAGCCTATTCAAATCACACCTCATATCAACTAGCCAATTATCCTCTGACACCTGTAGATATTCATGTGGGCCACATCTCCGTGAATGCATTTCGAATTTTATGCTTAATTATTATGGTTGAATGCCAAGTGTTAATTAAACTTGATGGTAAATTGATAGATGTATGCCACAATTATGAATTCATTAAGTTTTCATTTATTTCAATTTACCTGCATCTTTATGAGTTTTTACTTTGTAAAAATCCTATTCTCCATTCTCTGTAGCTGAAGAAATTTTCAAGTCTTTCCAAGCTTCCAAAGCATGTGCCTTTTGAATCTTCAAGGGAATGTGTGAATATGGGAAGAACTAAGAAGAAACAACTTATTCAGGAGATGCTAAACTTGGGCCATTGTTAGAAGAAATGGATAATAAAAATCCGCATGCTTGATTGTTCTCAAACATTGTAATTTGTATGTAATATGTAGGCATATCAACATGGGACATATTTTATAAACTAATGGAAGAATAATTGAAATATGTACATGAAAGAACCAGCGATACGGTACCAAATGAAGACTCAAAAGTTGGAAAAATCCCTCCATTGAGTGATTCATCAACTTCTAGGCTAAACAAAATTAGTGCGATACCAAGGCGTTGTATACAAACATTATACGATGGTCAATAAACTTCATTGATGCCAATACAAGGCAAATCATTAGTCCCCATGGAACTCTGGTAGGCTCGTTCAAGTGGGCGAATATTAAGGGTATGTATAAGTTGCTTGATTTTAAGCTTAGCTATAATGAATCTTTCATGAATGATTTTATGGAGAAAGAATGTAAAGAGATGGAAAAATGCATCCCTTCTATTATAAGAGATTGGAGGAAAGAGCCAAAGAAACACAGTCTTCCTGTCAATATTCCATTGTTGCCTTGAGTTCCCCATATTCCTATATAGCCACTAGATTATGCAGATTATTTGGTCCTAAAAATGCATCCCTTTTTTCCGCTTGAATGGGTTCCTTTGATTCAAAAAGCTTCATAAAGGTTTATATTTAAATGGTCTGATTTTCTCTTTGAAAACATTGTCAAAAGTATTCTAAAATTCCAAGAATATCAGACTCCTACCCATAATCTTCCATATTACATGTCAATCTATCTTATGGATGTTATCTTCTTTTCTATGGACTTTCCAATGATAGGTTGGAAATGGATACCCTCTAAAATTCTCCATATTCATGTCTATCACAACAAGATATTGGAGAAAAATTACTATGAACTTTTTTACCAAATCATTCATAATGTTATGATTCTATTTCATCAAATTCTCTTTAATGAAAAGCCATCAAGAATGTCCAAGGATTCCAGAGAGGATTTAGAAACTATTAGAGATTGGTACACTGAAGAAAGTTTCAATTATGTCAGGATTTATGGATATCTTGGTCCGTCGCATGTATTACCTTTATATGTTCCAGAAAGAGTGATACGCAGGGACGTTGTCTATAAGACTACAGGAAGAGGGATAACATATGAGATGGAAAGGGGAAACAAGAAACTGTGGCCCAAATTTCCAAATAAAATTGGAATGCATTCCCTGCAAAATTGTCCTTACATAGAAAAATAAATTATTCCTTTAAATGCTATGAATCTGGCTTATATTCCATTAAAATTACATAATCCCCATGGGATTGTTGGAAAGGTCACTAATGGAGTTGGTATTAAAAATTACATTCATGAGGAGTCTGAATTATATGATAAATTTAAGAAAGCCCAATCATATCACGAAGTTTTGAATAAAGCCTAGGCTTTATCCCTGGAAGAATACCAACGTTGCATTATTTTCAAAGATAGAAGGAAAATGTCACTACCAATAAACTTTCAGGGTGCAAAAGTTATAATGAAAGTACCAAGTTTATCAACACTAGAGATTTATCTAAAGGAACTTAATGGAACTAATGATGCTCAAGTCTTTAAGGAAAAAGTCGCTTAAAAGGATAATTTTCCAAAAGTACAATTTCAAAGACACTGAAGAAAAAAAATAGATGAAAAAACTACAACTCAAAAAAGGTATTTACTTAAGAAGACTAAATACATTTCAATTGATACTTCTAAAGAGATAATGTCTGGTAAAAAACTTGATGAAGAATATCTAAAGTTTGAAAAAATAATTCATGAGCTAGAGACTACTATTACTCCTGTCAAATCCAATAGTAGATCCTATTCATATAGAGCAAACCCCTATGCATACATAACAAGGAAAATGATCATATTCCACCCCTGCAAACATAGAAGTTGCTCTATCCAACACCAATGTTCTAAACCAAATTCCTATCAGTTCAATCCCATCCTCAAGTCAACCATCAAAACATCATACTAATACAAAGTTTGAGATACATGAAATGCCTCCCATTGAGGTATTTTACAATAAAAAGCAAGAATATATTGTTAATAAAGGAAGAAAAAGGAACTGAACATCAGAAGCACAAGATTTATCCATCACTACCATTGCAGAAGTAATATGGGAAAGCTCTTCTAAAGAACTTAATGAAGACTATGAAGAGCTAGTTTAATATGTTGGAGCATTTACTAATGCTAACATTTATACAATTGCTAAGGTTAAATAGTCCATTAAAGAAAAGAAAGAAAAAAACAAGCAATTGGAGGAAGAAAATCAATAGCTTGAAGCCAATTTTCAGTTTGAAATCACACAAGTAAAAATTCAGTTTCAATCTGAGATAACAAAAAAAAAAAAAAAAAAATTACTGCTTAATGATCTTTCTACAAAGATCAAAATTTATTAGACAAATATGCTAGATGTCATCAGATTCAAATCATATTCTAAAAGCTTCAATCAACAATTGTTGCAAATTCAGTTACAGTTCAGTGAAATTATTTCAAAGCTATAATCATAGGAGAAGATAATAGAAAACTATATTAATGTTTTTTATGATATTGAAACATAGTATAAGGAGACAAAGAAAAATCTTAATCATCTTTTGAAATGGCAGTTAGAAACAAAACAACCCTTTCTTAATTTTCCAAGATCACTAAAGTTCAAAAATATATGTTATGCATGCTTGGAAGACACAAGTTCATTCTATTAAACCTAAGGTACATGATGCTGAAAGATTCAACACTACAATAATTCAATTTTTTATTCAAGCCATCAAGAGTACTAAGTTTCTTAATTTTTATTCTGAAGATTCACTTCCCGGCTACACTAATAACATCAAATTTACAGATCAATAAGTCAGAAGATGAAAAGAATAATGAAGAAGCACCATATATAAATGACAATGTAATTTGGAAATATTTGTTTAAACCTTTTAGTTAAATATAGGTGATTGAGGCTGCTAGTGAACATATTAATCAAATGTTACCAGTTCTAGAAGCCCAAATTATCTCTTGTCAAGTCAATATACAACTGAAACCACCTCCAGAATTAACAAAGATCCTCGAGATCCATCATCAGAGGGAGTCTATCCATCAATATACCACATCATCAAATCAAACCACATCAATGTATTCTTAAGTTTCATTAGATGTAAATATTTACTATTGTTGTCAAGTTTGTTTAGACATTTAAGGGGACGAGTCATTCTCCTCTTATCATCTTAAAGTCCTATTTAAACAACTCTCAAAATCTGGTTTAAGGGTTTTTATTTTTTGAGAAAATATTTTTGTTACACTTTTGTACAAAATTCTCTTCTATATTAATTGGAGCAAACTTTTTTTTAGGATTCCATGTCTCATCAAAACAAATTTGAATGTGTACTTTTATTAATTTAAATATTGTTTTCATCATTTATGGGAATCATTCATATATTTACATGTTTAGATATGATAGATTCAATATAGCACTATTGTTTTGTTGTGTTTGTCATTTATGAGCTTAAATATATGATCTATGTGAATGTTGTTCATGCTTTTTTTTTCATCTTACAGTTTATTATAATCAAGTTAATAGAAGGGAATATCTATATGCTTCTTTATTTTAAGTTTTCATTTGAATTTCACATAGAATATAAAATACCCGAGTTAGATATTAGTTTATTTAGATTATAGTTTTATTTTTACGTTTTTGAATTATCACCTCCAACTATACATATACACACATCCAATTCATTCATTGTTCAAATCCTTCATTATTTGGAGAATATTTCATGAAGGTAATTGAGCCTTTTCGTAATCCAGTTGGAACCACTATCATAAACGAAAAAGAGTCTAATTTGGGACTTTGATCGGGTGTATTCCTTAATGCCAATGAGGTCACTTCCGACCATCAACATGAAAATTATATATTACAGAGCAATGGAACACATAAAATATTGCAGAAATATAAACACAGAAAATGCATAAAACAAGAGAGACACAGATATAAATGGTTCACCCAGTTTGGGCTACATCCACGGAGAAAAAACCAGTCCTTATTTTTATATTATCCAGCAAACTGAAGAGGTACAACCTACAACAGATTCGTTGTAACACCCTCTTCGCTCTCAATCTCCTCTCGCTTCCTCACTAAGAATACAGATCTACATAGACACAATACAATTCCCTATTATATAGTGAGGGGTTGCCTTCTAGGGCAAAAAACCCTAAATTAAACATAACTTCTACCGTTAGATCTCCACCTAATGAATGGCCCAGATTGACTACGAAATTACAACATTTTACAAGGCAATTTTACATCTATTCTTAGCTTCGGGGGCATTGCCCCCGATCTCCCCTGCCAGGGGGGGCTCCCAAAAGGTCGTAACCGCCCCCCGAGACCCCCCTGCAGCGAATATTTTATGGGAGGCGTTGCCACCCCATTTCGAACTAGGGTCCAATGCGACGATACCTTTGAATACAGAAGATAATAGAAACTCCACACTCAACAATCTCCCACTTGGAGACTGATTATAGAAACTCCACCACTACTTCATTTGCTGGACAATGATGCCACTTTGGACCTGGTTGTTTCTCATCTTCTTCATCATACTTGAAGACTAATTGAAGCTGAGCAGATTCTCAGTTTCTCCTTGGTTACAACCTTTGTTAACATATCTGCAAGATTCTGGCTAGTGTGTATCTTTTCCAGCTTCAACTGTCCATCTTCCAATGCTGATCGTATGAAATGGTACTTGAGCTGTATATGCTTAGTCTTGGAATGAAATGCAGAGTTCTTTGCAAGATGTATGGCACTCTGGCTATCACTGTATAAGCTGCCCAACTCCTGCTTCTTACCCAATTCATCCAGAAACCTTTGTAACCAAATCATTTCTTTACTAGCCTTTGTAGCAGCAACATACTCTGCTTTAGTTGTTGAGAGTGCAACAACACTTTGCAGTTTTGAGACCCAACTGATAGTTGTTCCACCTACAGTAAACACATACCCTATTGTGCTCCTCCTGTTATCTCTATCA
>APFE031140694.1:0-50430 GCA_000404065.3 Pinus taeda
CGGGCACTTTGTGTTTTGGCCATCTTGTATCAGCAAAAAACAATAATCTCCAATATCCAACCAGCAATAAAAAAAAAAAATTGCCTATGCCTTTGAAAATTTCTGCCTATGTCTGATTTGTCTTTGTCTTTAAATAAAACAAAAAACAAATAATATTAAAACCCCATTACATTTTAAAAGCCATTTAATATTGAAAAAACCATGGTACATAACCCTTATAACTCCTATTTTTCTTTAATGGCTTTAAAAATCAATACGTATTCCTTATTTTGTTTGTTTAATGGCTTTAAATGAATACGTACTCCTTTTGGCCTTGTAGCAAATACGATTTTGCTGTCTGATACAGCGCTTTAAAAAAAAAAACAGCGCAGCCCTCATACACATATATGATTCAAATAATGAGATTTAAAAAAAAAATGAAAACAACGCACATACTTCTTTGAGCCTACGCCACCGTTTTCAATCCCATCTCATCCATTTAATATATATTATATGCTTGCTTTCCGCCACGGGAGTTTATTCCTCTATTTATCACCAGATCACACACCAGCCATGTAACATGCATTTGAATGTTTACCAACAGGCATTACAAACAGCGCACCAGCAAGCACATATTTAACACTGAAATATGCAAATCAGGTTTGGGCACGCTACAGCGGTTTAGTTTCTACTCATTTTAAATCTGCAACAGCGGTTTAACAAATAATACGCACCAGTACTTTTAATAAAATACGCTCCAGAGAATAAACCGCACCTCAATAAAAAAACTGCATGTACAGAACCGCAACTCAATCAAAAAACCTCATGGCAATCAACAATTCTCGGCGTAGGTGTTACAGTGTTGTGCTCCCGCAGCCAGCCAAAGGTTCTCAACGCACCAGGCAATAAACCTCCACGCACGAGCGGAATACCTCCACGCCTTGCAGCAATTGACAGCACGACCAGTGCTCAGCTCTCGGCCTCCAGCAATCAACAGCACCTCCAACATGCTCTGATACCATTTGTTGGAATTCAGGCACAACAATTTAAATAAAACACACACACAGAATTAACACAGCTATTAACGTGGTTCACCCAACCAATCTGGGCTACCTCCACCAAACATAGGCATCAGGAATATATTAATCAAAACTTTGTAGATTACATCAATGAAATCCTCACACTCTCTTAGCAAACCATCCGAATGGTTGACTATTATATAGTAGAGAGAATCTAACTGCTCTCACATCAAATTTAGGATGCATTAATTTGCTCCCAACAACCTGGAGATAATCCAGCAACAGATTTCCTATTGTTGTCACCTACAGAGATTTCTGCCTATTTTGGTTTAAACAGAACTTCAACATGCTAAACTAAGTGTTCCAATGGAAAATCTGAAAAATAGGATGATAAAAAACAGCTCTGAATGGTTCCGATGAAGAAGTTTGCTTTTTGAAGAAAAGTTGTGAAGATATGCAAGTGTGTGATGTGCAGAAATGAATGATATGTTATATTAAAAAAATATCACCCCTTCCAGACTAATCCTAATTAGATCACTGAAAAAAAATTATGGACTCACTTTACAAATAGTGAAAGTCACTTTTACAATGGTACGTTATGAGCTACCCACTAAATTGTAACTTAAATAAAAGATAAAGAGACTTTAGAATTATAAGTGACTCACTTTTTATAATCGGTGAGAACACTTTTACATAAAGTAACTTTAAAACATAAGTTACATGTGCTTTTTGAAAAAGTAACTCAACAAAAAGAAAGACTTGAACTCAACACCTCTATTCTCATAATGTAAATTTGGACTTAGTGAGCTAGTTTAAAAGGCTAGTAATTTTTGGAAAAGAGGAAGGGGGCATTTTTTTCATCATTGAAGCTTTGGGGTGCGTGCTTACTTGAAAAAGTTCTTTTTCTTCCTACAAAACAAAAACCACAAAACCCAACATGGACATGCAAAAAAAATATACCTTATGGCTTCAAGTTAGCTTTAGCTAGAAACTAAATATTTTCCTCAATGTTTCTGATTTTCCGAGATCACACTAAGCTGCAGCGGGAAAGAGCATACACATGAGAAAAATCCTTCCTTTATGTTTTTTATTTACCCAGATCACACAGATTCACAGGGAAAAGAGCATGCACAGAAATGAAAACTATAGATCTAGTAAAAAAAAGCAAAGAGCTAAATAAACCAAAATAAACAGAGAGATGAATACCTAGAACTGCAAATAAAGACTATATACATCTAGATCTTAAAATTGACGTAGCTAGGGCTACCGTAAATGTTTTCGTGTGAAGAAAAAGGGTTTCCTTATTGGAAACAGATGCTTCTAACACAATAGAGGATCCCTCTCGGCCCAGAAGCATTCAGAAATGTAGATCTAGGAAACAACAATCGGATGCAGTTATACCAGCTTTAGAGTTGGATCACCAATAGATGTAGCCCTCAAATAGCTCTAATATCATGTAGGAATTTATAGGGTAATTTCCTCAGATAGAACACCAAAGGACACCACTCACAAACATATCACAGATCAATACACCAGTGTTCTTAACGTGGTTAAAACCCTGATAGAGGGAAACAGTCCAAGGCCTGAGCCAACGTGACCTCTTCAGGAAATTTATTAATAAAAGAATAGAAATTTACATAAGCTTCTCTCATGAATGGTTACCCTACAAATGACCCTCCATTCTCTTTAAATAGAGATCATGGACCAATCGAGTGCTAAGCCACTGATCAAGTGTCAGTAATACTGAGGAGAGAATGAACCATCGGATCACTTCATGTCTAGAACATATTGTGACTGTCAGATTGTAAGTTACAAAAGTACACCTAGTACTCACTAACACTCTTTGTCACATTCTTATTCATTCATTTCGATGCACTTGAAACTAGTGCTCCCTTATGTTTCCCTAGCACTTGGACCTAACACTCACTAGCATGTGTTGGCACCACAAATTGGTGCCTGGAACATCTTGGCATGCCTTAGAACTTGGCATGTATTTCCATGCCTAAAATTCCTTAGAACTTTCTAGCATGTGTTAGTACTTCCTGGAATTCCCTAGAACATGTTGGCACTCCTTAGTTGTCATGCCCTCATATATAGCCTTACTTTTTTTGTGACTTGGGAACCCAACCAAGTCTGGCTTTTTCCACACCTTATCATAACTATAGGCTTGCTTCTTGCAACTCCTATTATTAACTTCTCCTAATCCACTTCATCCTTGGGACACCTGGAATTCGCTAATGCTCCTTAGTGCACACTATGATTTGCTCGGTTCCATACATTTTGACCTAGTTATCTCATGTGATACCCTCACACTCCCTAACACTCCTCAGCATGTATTGACATTGTCTGACATATGTTAGCACACATTTTCATTCCTTTTCATGTCCTACCACTCCTTAGCTATCATACCCTCACAACTACCCTTACTTTTTTCGAGACTTGGGAACCCAACCAAGTCCTATGTCGACTACAACAACTAGACCAAGTTATAGGTACTACAACTAGACTATGCCTTGTTCACCTAAGAACTATCTATAACTCATCTTAGGCTAATCATCCCACTTAACAAGTTAGGAAGTCAAGGCTCACGTCCAACCATGGCCATGAAACAACTAAGCAACATAGTTTATGTCTTGACATGCCATAACACCTGGCGCGTCTAATAATCCCTTGGCATTGTGTGTCACGTTTTAGCATCCCATGCATTCCTTGGCATTCTTTGGCACTCCCTAGCACACCCTAGCACTCCCTGACATGTCCTAGCACTCTAGCATGCCTTGGCACTACTTGGAATATAACCTTGTCACACCCTCCTTAGCACACTTGGAACTTGGTGACACTCCCTATCACAGACTCTTATATGTTCATTTCCATTCATTTTTAACTAGTTCTCCCTTGTGTTTTTGTGGCACTCCCTAACACTCCCTAGCACACATTGACACACTTGCACCTGGGACATCTTGGCATGTCAACATGGCACTCTAGCATTCCTTGTCACTACCTAGCATACATTTTCATTCCCTCCTTAGCACACCTAGAACACTTTGACACTCCCTGTCACACACTCTTATTCATTCATTTCCAACCATTTTAAATTAGCACTCCCTTGTGTTTCCCTGATACTCCATAACACTCCCTGGCATGCATTGACACACCATAGCACCTTGAATATCTTTGCATGTTTTCCTGACCTTTAGCATGCCTTAGCATTGCCTAACATGCCTTGTGACTCGCTCCTTAGCTCACATGTAACTCAATGACCATTTTTGTCACGAACTCTTATTTGTTACTTTACATGCGTTAATTTGACCTAGCGCTCCCTCGTGTTTCCTTAGCACTCCTGAGCACTTCCTCGCACATGTTGGCACACCTTGGCACCTTGCACATCTTAGCCACATGCCACCCTGTCACTTTAACATGACTTAGCACACCCTAGCATACCATGTCACTCCCTATTTAGCACACCTAAAACTCTCTAACACCCATTGTCACACACTCTTGTTCATTCATTTCCATGCATTTTGACCTAGTTCTCCATTTTGTTTCTATGTAATTCCTGAACAATTCCTAGCACGTGCTAGCACACCTTGGTACCTGGCACATCTTGGACGCATGTCGCCCTAACACTCTAGCATGGCTTAGCACTGCCTAGCATACCACGTCACTCCACCCTTAGCACACCTAGAAATTGCTGACACTCCCTATCACACACTCTTATTCATTCATTTCCATGCATTTTCATCTAGTGCTCCCTAGTGTTTCCCTGGTACTCCCTAACACTCCTTAGCATGCATTAGCACACCTTGGCAGTTGACACATCTTGGTATGATTACCTAACATTCTAGCATGAATTAGCACTACCTATCATCCCTTGTCACTCCCTCCTTAGCACACCTAGAACTTACTAACACTTCATTTTTGTGCATTTGAAACTAGTGCTCCGTTGTGTTTCCTGGGCACTTCGCCCTCACACTCTCTAGCATGCATTCACGCCACACCTTGGCACTTGGCACAACTTGGCATGCCTACCATGCCTTGGAACTATTTAGAAATTGTTAGTACTTCCCAACATTCCCTGACACACGTTGGTACTCCCTGGTTGCCATTCCCTTTGAGATAGCCTTACTTTCTTTGTGACTTGGAAACCCAACCAAGTCATTGGATAAACAGTGTTGTTCCCAACCCAAACTATTCCTTTGTCTGAAACAGCTTTGTCAAGCCCCTTATTAAAGGTACCTTCAATGAAAAAAAACATAAATATTTGTAGCCAAGTGCCGTAAATGTGAGATGTTGCCACTTGTGCAATTATGCCTCCTTTTGATGCTCAAATTGTCACCCTAGTTGTCCAAGACTCTTGAGCTGTCACTTTGGGTAAACTCAGGGTTGTTGGCATTGTCACCTTATCAACGAATCCTCTCACTTTGGATTACTTATTGAATCTTGGGGGTATCCCAAAGCACAAATTTATGGGGTATTTTATGTGACTAGATCACTAACACTGAAAGCCATCTTTACATTGAATGGTTCAACATATTGATGATCCTTATCCTATTGACCACAAATTTTGTGTTCATTATTGCTTTAATTGCAACAACTCGAGTAGATATTGATGGTGTTCATGAGCCTATTTCCGGTTCTCTCCTTTATGGAAACAATATTATCTTCAATGCCATTATTTGATGAATGGATACACAATAGGGATCCGATGAGCCAATCGTTCATGTTGTCGATGTAGTGCCCACACAACACAAACATTTGATGGTCTAGCATACACAAACACTCTATGATGGGTTTCAAAGATACCCAACCTATGAAAACGAGCTACATTCTATTGCTGAAGCCTTTAAGTAGTGGAAGAAATATATTATACCAAAGGAAATGGCCATCCACACCAATGTGCATTGTAGTTCATTAGGGATATTATAACACACAATATGAATGTAATTCCTTTTAAATGGTTATATCTACAATGTATGATGAATACCATAGTTTAGGTGTATTGTTTGGAACTAAAGTCATCTCTACATGCCCTTTCCCCTGCAAAACCTTCAAATTTTCTTGCAAACCCATTAACATATCTTGGGTGAGACCTCCCCTGTTTGCAATTTTTGAAAAAAACCAATGTTTGAGGGAGTTTTGTTGGCTTCGATCTGAACCCTAGGTCACCCCTATGTGCCAACAAGTGTTTGCAAGCCTTCAATTACGACTAAGAAGTCTTTTCTTACTTAGTCCTTTATTCTTAGGTACATGGATATTGGTAGCATATTGGTGCACTTTGGCATCCTATAATCCAATGTGCTTTCTATGGTTGCCTTAAATCTTAAGCTTCTATTTCAAATTTATGCATATTTTCAGTCACTTTGGAATTAGGTTACTCAATTTCACAACCAAATTCTTTCTATCTCCATTACTTGGAAAGTTTCCCTTTTAAGCGATACATTTGGACCTTAGCAACTTACTATAATTGAATCATTATTTCTTTTATAGAAAAACCACAATGAATGTATATTAACTATGTTCAACTTGATAGGAGCTTTTCATGAATTGATAATTCACTATTTTGCACAAACTTTTACTTGTAAATTTTTGGTCCTTGGACGAAGTCCAAAAAGTGGGGTTCAATGTGACACATTTTCACTAGAGCATTGGGCATATGCTCCTTACACTATGAGGATGGAGGCTTCAGTTAAATCTCCTTGCTATAGTCGATCTTAATACTACGAACACATATTAAGATGTAAAGTAAAGTGAGTTTTTTGGGAGATGTAAGGACCCATTCCTCTGTCCTCAAACTATGACAAAATTTCTACAATTTCACAACATATAAAAAAGGAGTTTATTCAACAAAGAAATATATTTGACACAACATATTAAAAGCTTATTAAAAACCTACTTATGAGTAATTTATATAACCTAGTTAAACAACAAGAAAAATACCTAGTTATGGTGGCTCGGTTGCAGTGCTCCTTCAGGGACCACCCTAATGAATAAGCCACCCTGCCAACTAGGAAAGTCTATTTGATTTCGCAGCCTAGGAAACCTCCACAAGTTCCCTATCCCTCTAAGACCAAGTTGAAACCATAACCATAGTGTGTCTGAGTTTCCCATGTTAACACCCCTCTAGTGTCCAACACTAAAAACCACCATTATTTGTGATAACCCAAAACCTCTCCAACCCATAGATTCCCCAAAGATAAAAATCCTCCCCCTCCCCCTCAAAACAATCCCTTTGACAAAACAAAACCCTCCTACTTATCTCCCCCCTCATGAATGTTACCAACCCCCTCATTAATGTTACCAACCCTCTCATTTTTTTGATGGACCCTATCATCCACAACCTATTCCCCTATCCATAAATTAATATGAAGAAGTCAAACTTGTCAAGTCATAAAGAATGATAAAATAATAAAATAATTTCCATAACAATATTAAGAAAATAATAATATTTAATTAAGGGTCAATCAAATCAAGTGGTTTTGTGAGAATCCTAAATAATCTAGTATTAAATTAATCATAATAGTTATAAATCATGAATTATTTATTAATAAGGATTAATGGTTAATCATTTACTTAACCAATAATCAAACTTAACATCAATCAAGTTTAAGACTAATTCAAGCTCAACTATTAATCGATCTCAAGACCAATCATAGAATACTAATGTATCATGCAAGGTGTGTGTATATAGCTAGAATACACATACCTTATATGTATACTACCCATCCCAGATCCATTTAAAATCCAGATATACCAAGGAACGAGAGAGATTAAGTTCGAAGTTAATATGGATCTAAGCTAGTACTCTTGCATTCCAGAATGTATTTCCTCAAGCCTTTAAATATGCTTCATCATAACAAATACCATAGACAAATACAATGGACCATGCAATACCATGGGTTTGTAGACCAACATGAGAAAACCCATCAAATGACCAACCTAAACATTTAATTTTATTTTTCTTTAATGTAATGTTATGTTGATGAGTCAACACAACATTACATTACAGTTTACAACATTGTTGCCATGTTAAACTATAGAATACCCCTTGGCATAATAATACTTATAAAAATTAATCATATGAATCAATCACGTAACAAGTAAATTAATAACCTAACATAAAATAATAAAATTAGAAAATGAACATTAAAAAAAACGTAAAAACTTTGAAAAATTAACTTAAAAATCCATTAAAAATCTAAAATGACAAAATCCTAACACTAACCCTAACTATTCTTTTAGTATAAAACCAAAAAAATCAAGCTTAACAAGTTAATTATAGTTGTAGCTCGCAATATTTGATCCTAAACTTACTAATGATGGTTTGGGACCATCCCATGATGAACCCTTGTTGAATTCATAGCCTTATCCAAGCAATGATTGAATTTATAATCATTGTTATGCAGTTTTTCTGCTTTGTGCGCATTGATGTCAAATCATTATGGCTTCTATGATTATGTGCGATCTGGTTTGTGTCATGTTTGTGGGGCTTAGTGGCCTTGATGTATGCCCAAGCAATTATTCTAACCTTACGATTATGGACAAATATGATAGGATTATGGACAAATTTGATAGGTTACAGAGCTTTACGAACCTCCTTTTTCACTTAGGGTGGCTAATAAATGATTCACTTTGAAAGATCTATGATTGTCCGAAAATTTTTGAGGTGATTGGTATAAAAAATTGTAAAGGAAAACAAATTCACAATTTAAAAAAACAAAAAACTGTGAAATAAATAGATTAACATAAATTTACTTTTACAATTTTTGTTTTGAAGTATAAGAGAGCTTTCTGCTATTTCTGTGAATTAAATTGTATACCGTAAAGGTCTATGAAGGGTTAACATCAACTAGTGCTTTAAATCCCAAGTCAGTTGTCCTATTGTTAGAAAGTGATCTATAGATAGGTGGCCATATTTTCATGCCCCAATTTCCACCATTCTTCTACGGACACATGTTCCATACTCTGTGAGCTGCGCAATGGTATTTTTGATAGACACGCAACTGCCTAGGAGATGAGTCAATATTATGAGAGTGAAGAAAGGCCTTATTTTCATTTGTGCTTGGGCTTTATAATATCATTCATGGACAAGGGTAGCAATTTTATTTCTTCTTCATTCTTTTCTTTGTGTGCAACAGAAGCTGGGGGAGTTTCATCTGTTTCAATAGAGCTTCGTGGGAAAAAGGGACATTAAGGCCACACTCTTAGCGATCTCATATATCCTAGAGTTTTGAAAATTGTTAATAGTGGTAAGGTAATATTCTTTCCAATCTTTTTGCATTATTTTGAAACCTTGAGGGGTTTTGAGTTTACGAAGTAATGGTTTTTTGATCTATTGTTTCCATGTAAAATATTATACTAGTTCTATTTGTCTATAATGCTCAGAGTTTAATAAGTTTCGGAGTGAAAGCAGAGTCATTTTGATGGGGTTTTACTTTTTTGTTCCTCTCTTTTTTAAGGGAAAATCTTCGGGCTTTGGGTGCCCCAAATATTAAAGAAAATGGTAATCTTTGGATAGAGGGTTTGTGGAAAAGAAAGTTTTGCCCATTTGCGGAAAGTGTAGGATTGGAGTCCCAAGGGTTTTCTTTGAAAGGTACATTCATTTTCTGCTCCCCTCTCTTAAGATAACAGGGAATTTGTATTGAATGAATCTTTAGATAGTTACTTAATTTAGTTTCTTTATGGGAGGTGTTGTGGCGTTAATTAAACAATGTCAGTCTTGCAATGGTTTTTAGAAGTCAGGGTTAGAGAGTAAGGAGTAACTAGGAGGAATATGCAGGTACTGAAAATTTTGGAAATCTAAATATGATGTGATGGATGTACATTCTACTGTAGGTTTTATGGGGTTAATTAAATTTGTTCAGCAAAATGTGAGGGTTTCTAGAGGTAACGATTTGGTAGCATTAAGTGGGTATTCGAAAGTAAGAAGTAATTACTAGGGGGTTTTTGAAAACAACAATATATAAAAAATACTAATATGAAGTTATGGATATTCTACTACACTAAAATTCTTTTTATAGGATTTTATTAGGCTAGTAATACTAATTATGCAGAATGTGAGGGTTTAATTAATCCATGGTTGGAAAATTTTTAGATGGGTATGGGACAATAATCAGTTATCAAGGGGGATCTTTAGATTGCTGAAATATGAATTTGAAACATTCTGGGTTTGTGGTCCCATTTAGTAAATCATGAGGAAATCGAATTTTGAGAACTGCATTCTAAGGATAGAATAGTAACTGTTTATTTGATTTTTAAATTCATGAGTTCTGCTAGAAATTGATGCAAAGTTCGTTGTTTTCTTATGCCTGGAGTAGGGAAAATTGAACCAAGAGTGATTTACGAAACACAATTTATCACATTCTTCTATATTTGAATGAATTAGAGGAGTCATGGTTTTGTGTTTTGTAGCATTGAAAGAATATGGTTGCCTAGGCTGATGGATTTTTGTGTTTTTATTTCTTAATGTTGGATTTGGCTTTTGGTAGAAAAAATTGGATTTAAGTGGTAGTCAGACCAGTTGGAGTTGCTACTAATCTATGTGTGTTTATTGTGGGATATTCCTCTACCGACTCCATTAGGTAAGTGTTGGATTATAAGGTGCATTGTTTGTGTGAATGTTAAAAATGAGTGATTGATATGACATATTTCATTAATCTTTCAATAATTAAGAAAGATGTATTGGCCTTTCAATAAATTTGAAGTGCTTGGTTCTAATGGTTAAAGAAGTTTAGTGATATTTTTAAGTGTTAAGCATCTTACAAGAAATTCAAGGTTGTCGATCCTAGAATTTGAAGTCTTTTTAAGGTACACAACATTGCTTGCCATAGGAATTTGCAGTAAGTCAAATATTTTGAGATCATAATGGGAAACTTTGCAAGGGACAATTCAAAATATGAATAGTTTTAAGAAAGCCTTTCCATGTGCTAGGCATTGCCTTGTCTAGGAATTTCAATTTACAATAATGTGGTCTCTCGATGTTGAAATATAGGAGCCTTTGAATGGAGTAGTTTATGTTGTACATGTAATGCATGTTTCTCCTAGATTATTAATGTGGGTTGTCGGGTTTTATTGGATTTAAAAGAAATATGAGTCAAAATTGAGAGGAGAAAGAAGTAGTGAACAAGGGCTTTTTGGAGATCTCACGTCAAAAAATGGAGCAGCAAGCCTCAGGCCAAAAGCAGCCAGTTATGGGGGTTGTCAGTGGTCCACCTCAAATGCCCTATGGTACAACACCTTATCAAAAATCTCAGTTGGTTGCACCTATTGTGCTAACCTCTATTGTTGGAACTGTTCAGTCTCCTGGCCTAGACAAATTACTATATATTGAGCCTATTCCTCTCCTCCAAGGCAATTCAGATCTCTTATCTGAGGCAAGATAGTACACTGACCTGAGGAAAGATAGATCGATGATCTGAGGCAAATAGCTCACATTTTCTGAGGCATGCTCTCTGGCGAACAATGTGGATCTGAGGCACACTATCTATATGAAACATGCAAAGCTTATGTTTGTGAATAGTGTGAGCTTTGAGGCTAAGTAAAAGGCTGAGGTTTGACCCTCTTGGAGATGACTATGACAGAAAAAATTGAAGGCATCTTTGTAATGGATATTGGAGGGTTGGCTTGACAATTATGGAAGGTCATCTTGCTGGTCAATATTTGTCTATGTAATCTTGTCAAATATATGTTATTTTTGATGTACAAATTGGATTGAATTGGACATTCTTTCATAAGGAAAGTTCCAGATTTTTCCCCTTGGAGTGTTGTTTTCCCAGGGTAGTTTTTGGTGTCTCGTGTTCATTGTCTTTGATTTTTATTGTTCTATGGATCTTAACGATGGTTGAAATTTTCATGTATAACTGCTTAATGATTGTCAAATTGTATCATTGGAAGCAGTTATTTGTTTGAAAATTGCTCTTGTATTATATGAAACTATAAAAATCAACACTTATTTCAACCTCGGGTGTTAGGGGTAGGAAACCAAGCTCCTCAATGGTTGCAGAAGACTCTGAAGGGGAACCAGTGCCTATTTTTCCCATGTCGCCATTGTCTATCATACTTAGGAGACCTTGAGATCATTGGCCCCATTGGACGATCTCCCTTGGGCTCTCTCTCTCTATTTACAAGTTCTTCTGTTGTGTTGTGCACCTTTCGAAAAATTCACTTAGTGTTTTATATTACTATACTTTTCTCATAGTTCTAAGAAAGTTATCTATCTATATATATAGATATATATATATATGTTTCTTTCCTTGTATCATTTTTGGCATTTTGTGGGTGTTGTGCTGGCACTCCCACATTATTTTCATATCATTTTGTACTCTTCAGTCCCATTGACCTACTTTTGTTTTCCGTTTTCAGACATCGATACAAATGTCTTAGCTTATACTAGAATCAAAATGATAGGGGGTTGTGGTTTACTGTGCTTTTAGAAATTTTTGGGTGGTTTGTATCTCTAAGTCTCACTGGTCACTTTTGTATAAATTAAACATAAATCAAATCTATTTATCTATTATCTCTAACAACAATTTCCAAGAGTTTCCAGATAGGTAATCATATGAAGTAGATGGAAATATTTTTCATGGTAGTATCATTATTTCCTTTCTCATCTGTATGATGGGATTTGAATTTTTCTATTTGATGTTTTATAAGGTTGTGCTCAAGGATAAAGAGTAGTTTTTTTATTGATTCAAAATTGTATTTTGGTGGTGAAAGTGTCACAAGAAAAATAGAAACTGTGAAAGTTGCAATGCAATACCTGACAGCACAAGGAGGTGACAGTGGAGTAGGTGATAAAATATTGCAGACAAGTCTTACTCTCAAGTCATTTTGTAATGAAAAGGCACTAGAAAATGACAACTCTATTAGATTTGTAAGTGGTAATCCTTTTAATTCTCATATTTAAACAATTTCAGTACATGGGAGATAGAATTGGGATACTTGTGAGTTTTCCATTGCAATTGTGTCTGACTGAACATTTGTGATTCTAGGTAGACAAACATGTTTGTAGAAAATCCATTGTGTTTCTAGACATTTAAATCCCCGATAAAAAATTACAAAATTTTAAGGATATTGTGTGAAATTATATGCAGGGAAAGTTGAATGACATGCATTTTGATGACATTGGCAAAATTTGTGGTGCACATATTCAAACATGTGAGAAATGTTTAAGCTTCTTTGAATTAAAAATAACTTAGTTCCATATATAAGCTTCCTTTTCTTTTCATAGCTTGTATTGTAATATATTTCTTAATTTTTCTTTTTCACTAGATATTTGGCAAGTTTCATAGTAACCTCACTCTACATGATACTAAAGTAGGTGGCATGCATTCATTCAATATGATGGCATAATTTTTATATAGTAGCAAGTTGGCCATCAATACTTCATGAATTTCATCTACCAACCTTCAACATCCTCTATGAATTCTAAATATCTTCACTTCTTTGCAGAACTTTTCATTCTTATCCATGCTTTACTCTTCTCAAGACTCCATTGTGTTTCCGAAGCCAACACTCTGTTTGCACCATCTTGGGTTGATTTACTTACTAGACACTACTACAAGATGATGTATTTTGTTTCACATTTGATTAGATTGGAATTATGTTGATTGAAAGCAATTAGGAAAAAATCTCAATTGTTTAAGTGTTCATCTAATTCACAGTCTCCAAGACCGGCTAAAATCAGTTATGAAAGCTACTCCTCACAAACATATCTACCATAGCTTTTGACTTAGATATTTAATTTTTAGATGTCCCTACTATTTTTTATTTTTTCAATTAACAGTCAGTTGGAGAAGCTATTGAAACTGATTATCTACAGACTATAATTGAATACTTAAAACATGGCATAGGTTTCTTGTCTTGTTAATAGTAAATTTTATTGAATGAGGTGGAATGCCTTTGTTTTCAAGTGACACAGAGTTCACATTCTATACATTTTATTTCCAAATCAAGAGATATGACATGCCTTGGTAAATCATGAAATCATCATGACAAGCTCTACTCTGACATTTTGGATGCATGTTTCTAAGAAGAAATACATGGATCTTGTCAGTGTCAAAGGATTTTGCAGCTTTTCTCCCAAGCCTATGGACATAGAATGCCCTTATGTATATATAATTTTTCATGAACTGTATACATATTCACTATCTTCCAAAGTTATAGTTCCTTCTTTTGCAGGCACTATCTTCCTTGGTCCTAATATCAAGGCAGATCAAACAGTAGGTGAACCATAGTGACCAAACATTTATTAATGTTATCTCATCTTTTAGTTGTTTTCTACCCCATTTTACTTCACTTAAAATTTTTTGATGAATTTGTTAGTTTGTGATGCTTGGATGTCATTTGAAGCTCATCCTCCTAAATATTTGAGTTAGAAATGCAATCCAAAATTATTTTCAGAGTCAATATTTTTTAGGTGAGGTAAGCACTTCTTGCACTACCGAATGTGCTACTATATAAATACAATTTTAAAATGAGGGAATCCTTCTGGAATATGATTAAAGTGATTTGAGCTATTACATTCAAGTGTTTCATAAAAGTTTAGACATCATGCGGGCATGTTGAGCCAAGTATATTGAGCTTCCTGACAAAATAATTCCTAATCTGTCCATTTTAGGAGTGTGTGCATTTTCTCCTTGTTATGCAGCAATTTCACCTTTCAAGTTAATACATTATAAACCAAGGACACATTCTTTATTAAAATATCTATTGCTTCTTTAGGCAATAGATACAAAAATTGCACTGCAAAATATTTTTAGCACCCTAGTAAAATAGACGGCACCCTATGTTAGAACATCAAAGGTAAAGTAGGTTTTCTTACTTGCTAATTACTTGTGATAATTAATCTTCTTTTCTTTTTTAGTTAATATTTCTTTTTCATCAAGTAATTACACAAATTGTTCTTCCAAGAACACAAATAAGTACGAGACACTGAGATTTAGGCTTTCAGGCTAGGGAAAAACCTCTCAACAGGGGAAAACCCAACAATCCTCCTCTTATCGAATTTATTCAAAATGAGATATCCAACACAAGACCAAAGACTCCCTCAAAGTCAGCCCTCCTCTTTAAGTCAAGGCCAATAGTTGAATCTCTACCTAGTCAAAGTTAGAAGTAGCTTCCAAATTTTTGTCCTTATTGCAGGTTTACTCTCTTATTATAATATGTTAACTTCCAATTATAGACTCTCTACCTTCTATTACTGACCTTCGGGTACTACAGCAAACCCTTGACTCTTTACCATAGATCTTCGACTCCTGCTACAGATAGATATTTTTAGATTGAGATTCAGCTTAGTCACAAACTACAGTTTCTTCAAGTGTTTTAGACTTCTTTTAATCCTTGGTTTTTCTTCTCTTGTTGGATTATAGACTTCAATCTTTTTCAAGCCAGGGAAAAACCCCTCAAATGGGTAAACTCAACAATCTTCCTGTTATTGAATTTATTCAAAATGAGATATCCAACACAACACCAAAGACTCCCTCCAAGTTAACCCTTCTCTTTAAGTCAAGATCGATAGTTGAATCTTTGCCTAGTGAAAGTCAGAAGCAACTTCCAAATTTTTGTCCTTATTGTAGGTTTAGTCTCTTATCATAATAATTTGGCTTCCAATTACAGACTCTTTTCCTTCTATTACTAATCTTTGGCTACTACAACAAACCCTTGACTATTTACCACATATACTTAGACCCTCCTGCAAATAGAAAGCTTTAGATTGAGATTTGGCTTAGTCACAGAATTCAGTGTCTTCAAGTGTTGTAGACTTCTTTTTATCCTCGGTTTTTCTTCTCCTGTTAGATTACAGACTTTGAGCTTTTTCACTTTCTTGGTTGCTACCTAAAAGAGGTCGAATATAGGCTAAAATGCCTGGATATCATTCTCCATGAGATTTGACTTAACTAAACAAAGAGTGATTGTGCCTGGATTGGTGCCTTTGTAATGTTGAAATGTCCTGTAATCTTTGCCTATGACAAGATGCAATAGCCCTAATTGGACAACACTGAAACTAGCTCAATTTAGTGTTTAACTTCCATGACCAATTCCTTCATTTTCCCATAGCAACTATGTTGCAATAGTCTCACATGAAGCGAGGGTTAATTTTCACATAGACATCTCTCTTTGACAATGAAGGCAATGTGCTAGTCTCTCGTCTAATATATGTTGTTGAGATATAATAAAATTATGGGGTATGATTTATCATCATTCTTAGTCCTTAGCTATAGTATATGTGCTCACTGTCTTTGTGCTCATGGCTGAAATAAATAATTCTCCATTGAATTTCTATTAGCATGATTCAAAAACTCTTTATTGATTGATACTCTATGAAATTCATCACCTTTGAGTTACTCATCATCCACTTTCTTGCTGAGTTAGAGATTAGCTACCATGATTGTGGAGTTGTTGCATTTCCTCAAGGAGTTGCTAATTTGGTTTCTGTATGAATTTTGAGAAATTATCTCTCCTTACGTGGAGTGTTCTTAAGCGTTCTTTGGTGGATTTCTAGTTACTGGAGTCGTTTCCCTCTCCCTGAGAATTATTTTCATTTGTTGGGAAAAGTTTAAGCTTGATATTGGTTGTCTAAGAGGCCATAGTTACTAAACAAGGTCATACATAACTATAGGAGATCATTGGCTTTCCAATTTTCCTTCATTCCCATAAATCCATCGAATACATGGGTGTTGAAATCTACAAGGCAGAGCATTCCTGATGTGTATTTATGGTAGAATGTATTTATATTATAATGTTATTAAATTGAGATTCACTACTTGAGTGATTAAAATTATATGTTGTTCCATTGGTATTGGGAATCGTTACATGATAACCCATTAAGTATAATTATTCACCAATAATATCTAGAGGTTGTTCTGTACTAGAATGATGATTGTATAGTATGATGTATAATGAGGATAAGGCTAAAGAAATGAATGAGGAGAAATATCATTCATAGGGTAGTGTGGATTAAGGTTGTACTGTAGAAAAATAAAATATAATAGTATGGACAAATATGGACAAATTTTGATGAAGAACATGCAACGTCAGCCAACTTCGATGAAAACACAAAATTTGAACAGTTTGAGCTGTTTGATTTCGTAGTTATTACATATTGAACTAGTGGATCTATATCTTCTTGTATTGATAATATGGAAGATCAAGATTACATACAATAATGTATACACACTTTTACCTTGAGTCAAAGTGTTGCACAAAAGACCCTTAAGGAAAACTCCCCTAAGACAAATATCAATTCAGTGAGCAAAAACTGTTGTAAAGATGCTAGCAGTAAACATGTTTTAGAATTTTTTTTGAAGGTTTTTTCCTTTCTTTTTGGTTGGTTATTTTTGGGTGAGGTTATTTTGTGTTTCCTAGATTTTTTTGAATTCACACTTGAAAAATGTTTAGAAATTTTCTTTGAAGATTTCTTCCTTTCTATTAAAAGGCTGCTATGGTTTTGAGAAATGCAATATTATTCTTACAATATGATCTTGATTGACAAAATGTCTGACATGAAATATTTTGCTTCCAAAATATTTTAACAGAAACAATTGTTTTTTGTTTGTTTGTTTATCATAAAGGGGCTCTTTCTTAATTATTAAAGGGCCTAAGTTGAATTGGACATCGAAATCTTACATGTATTCTTCAAAATAAAAGATACGGTTCTAAAATGTCTAGGTTATCCTTTGTCAAAAGTGTACAAAAATTGTAGATGTAGAACTATATAGTTAAAAAACTTTGAATTCACTGAACTCGGAAAAACAATATCATAATAAGTGATTACAATTTCAAATCCAGTTCTATGAGCTCTGGGTGTTGGTTTCCTTTGCTTGCGTTATGTGAGGCAATAGAATCCTGTACAGAAGCATTAAAGGCTAGAGAATGCATCCTCAAAGGAAGGGTGTGAAATATGAAAATGTCCATGATGTGCTTCAGTTGTTAGTTTTCACATCTAAGCTGACAAATTTCTATCCCATGCGCCAAGAATGTATGTAGAATTAGTCCAATTTCTTTCCCATAAGCTGCTAATGTTTGAAGAATTAACCTAATTTCCTGATCATTAAGTTGAGAGGCCTATTATACAGCCCATTATGATGTGTAAGGATGTTTATACATGATCAAAGTTGAAATTTTGCATGTCTCCCAAAATAGAAATTAAAAACATTTGCAAGTGAAGAAACTAAATCCATCTCAGCTCATCTTAGATCCATATTTAAAGTTGATCTATGCTAGTTAAGTTCCAGCAGAATGTCTTGGTTATTCTTTAGCTGGAAAAGGTCATTCCATGCTACACAACTTGCTCCTCTCAATGCAAGTAGACATGATCAATGATTTAGGGTGTCCCCCTGGGGAAGCCTTGTGACACATTGAATAGATGGAAAAGGAAGAACATAAATTAAACTAGAAATCCTTCATCACTCGAGGTGAGGTGAGGACTAAAGGGGAAAGACTGAGGTGATGGAGGAGAGAGTGGAAGTTGACCTCAGGGGCTAGGAAAGGAATTGAGATGGGGTAGCCAGAACTAGGCTAAGTATAGAGTCAAAGAAGGAAGAGGCCTAGACCAGAATAACAAAGAGGGGAGCCCTAAAGGCCAGAAAACCTGACCATCCCTTAGGGAGAACCTTAGGAAATATCAAGAAACTATCAAAGTAAAACACATATAGAGTGTACAACTTAACCGTTTGAAATCCCACCTTGAATAATGATCGAGGGCATTATCTATTGTGCTTCAGAATGCTTGGATGGGATTTGGGTCAAATAATATTTGAGGAGATAATATTTTTTTGGTTTTGTTGTTTGATTTTTTTTAAATGTAAAATAAATTAAAAAATATTATTGAATAATCTCCAAAAACGTAAAATAGATAAACTATAATATTAAAAGAAGTTGTATAAGTGCATCCATGGTATGATAATTCGGTAGCTTTTGGTAAAAAATATGACTGATTAATCTCCAAAAATATGAAACTATAGTTTTTAGGTATAAGTATTTAAGTTGTTATTAAAAAATTTTAGCGAGTGCTTCAAATAGAGGTGAAGTTAGATAATATGTTGGGGTGCAATGCTTATTTCTTGTCAGGTATAAGTATTTAAGTTGTCTATGATAAATTTTAATGAGTGATTTAGACAGAGATGAAGTTAGATGATGAGGTGAAGTAATAGGTATAGATCTTATTAAAGAATTTATTTTTGAAATTAAGTCTTTCCTTGATGTTGCTAAGAAGTCAGAGCACACATAATTCTTCTAAGAACTTTTTATGCTTCTACAGGTTACTTCCAATATGTCCTTCCATATGTACCTTGTACCTTGTTACCTCCCAATGTACCTTGTTACCTTCAAAGTTGCAGGTAAATTGTTACCTTCCATATGAAGAATTATCAACCATTGAGACATAAATCAATGTTTCACCTGCTAAAGGTCTCAATGTTCAATCAAAAGTAATACCCATAGTAGCAACTCCACCTCCAACTCCTGTCGTAGATCTTCTTGGTTCTTTTATAGATTTAGGAAATGCACTTGTCCCTAGAGATTAGTGAGCATTAGGCTCTGGGTGGGTATTAGATAGTCAATTCCATTTCATTTTGTAAAGAACAGATGGAAAAAAATGGCTTTATTGTTGTTAGATGTGAATCATATTTACTATGATAAGCATCAACCTGATTAAAGCAACTTGTGATATTTGGTTAATGCTTTGTGTAGGCCTCCATTTATTTTTTTAATTGCATCATCAATATGTTAAGGCCTTCAGGTCAATGGGAAACTTATATGGTGCGATGGTCAAATTTTTTACAGCTTGAAGTTTTAGAATAACTCTTTTGGTCTTGCAGCTGCTGGACCACTATAGGGGTAGTTTGTTCCTGGTAAATTAGGTGCCACCATTGCGGCCTGAGAGCTCAACACACACACTGATACCAATGTTATTGTCTCAAAACATGTCTCCTGGAATAGAAAACGTTGTTTTGTAGGTGGAAGTAAGAAATAATCAACAACTTGTTTGGTATTTTAATGATAATATTCCATTTGAAGTTTTATTCACTGAGGATGGCAAAATGGAGCATGCAACATTTTTGGAGGTAATAAAGAAAGCTAGGATATAACTTTTAAGCTTTGGAAGTTTTCTTCATTGAGGATGGCATGATGGAGTGTGCAGCGTTTATGAAGGTAATAACGAATGCTAGGACTAATCCCCCTCCGCCACTCTGCCTGTGTCTTTGACTCTATTGGATTTCTAGGACATTTTTGTTAGAAGGGTTGGGCAAGATGGACAAGTCCAAGAGATCAAAAGGGGGAGAGGAAGAGCACATAGATGGTGATCTTGTTCTCTCCATTGAAAAGCTACAAGAAATACAGGATGAGCTTGAGAGAGTAAGTTCTCATGCACACTGAAAACTTCTTTTGGGGTTATTTTATTCATTTATTTATTTTTAAATTGGTTTTTTTTCTTATCTTTTTTGAAAGCCTTTTTCCCATTCCTTTCTCTATGTATTATATTTTTGATTTGATGGTGAATTTGTGGATTTATTGAATTTTTTCTTGTCCATGGTCTGCTTGAGAATGATTTGTTACAACCCTTAAGAGTAGGTTTGAGGCAAAGAGAATGGTTTAGGGAAAGAGCAATTTTTTAAGTAAACCCACACTTCATCTTCATATGCTTTCAATCTTTTGGATATGGACATTTTGATTGGTTTACATATGTTGTTTTTCCAACAGTGTCAGGGAAATTGTTTCAAGGAAAAATTGAAACTAGAACATCCTCAACTTAGTTATTTCAAATTTTTTCCCATATCCATTTATTGTTTTGGTGTGAGTTGGTAAAGCTCGGGGTTCAACAAATGTAATATTTTGTACGATAGTTCTTGATCAATTACTATCTTCTTATTTATGATTAGGTTCATAATGACTTGGTGACTTGAGGCTCTCTCAAAGTAGTATGTTTTTCTCCTAAATCCCTTTTGGTCTCAATTACAGTTTGCATGTTTATGATAAGGTCATAGTGTCCTATTCATCTGGGGTACTCTCTGCCTAGTCACTACCCCCAAAGGATCTAACAAGCTTTTTCGACTTAATGGAAAAAGTTTGCAACTCTATTTGGCACCTGCGCTTAAGGAAGGGTAGACATGCCTTACGTATATGGTTTTTTATAGTTATCTTATTTTTACATTCATTTTTTATTAGTTGCTAGAAAGCTTTCTTGGAGGAATTAGAGGATAGAGTTTAAGTTGGATTCCAGATGACAAGTAGAGTATTCCTACATTACGTATTTGTAATTTCATAGTTTCATTCACATTGAGGAAGAGCCAAATTCATTGTATCACTTTTTTTTTCCCTTTCCCCACTTACATAGCGACGTTGCAGCTGTGGATTTATTTTTTCCTTCTACTTTTTCTCTCTGAGATTGAATCTAAAGTTTCCAGTACCTAGCAGATCCTTTTTCTCTTCTATCATAAGATGCATGTGTGTGTAAACCTATGTAGTTGATGAAATAAGTTTGGAGTGGATTGGAATAGTGAGATTTTGTTGTGGTGGTTATGATGAATCATTTTTTCAATTGAGCATAACATGTGTATATGATATAATGCAAAAAAATGGAAAAAAAAGTGAAATTTTCATAGGGTGCTTTGAACTTCTCTCTTTTGGCTATTCATCTCTAGTTGTGTTGAATGTTAGAAATGGGTTTGAACTACAAAACGTTTTTTCTTTCATGAGACTGTAGAAATTGGTCTCCAAATGAATTGAAAATGTCATAGTGCACTTTGGGTTGTTCTATCACTAGTCTTACATGGGATGTTTGTATTCAAGGCATTCAAGTTATTATTTTTTTAGTTATTATATGATGTCCAACTATGTGGGGCCTTTTACATGGGTAAATTGCACTTGGGTATTATGGACAATTGAGTCCTCAATTATTTTTTGTGCTTTGCCTTTCACTACAGGGTCTTTAACATTCATTACTATTTGATACGTTGGGCATTTTCTTCTGGTAGATTTTATGGGTGATTATCTTAAGTTTTCTAATCTATTTATTTTATTCAGATATATGTGTTTGATGGGCTGGCCAATGTGTGTTCTCATCCAAGAGGTATTTTAAGGTGAATGGTATATGATTTTTTTGTAAATTTGGCTTGAAAAATTAAGTGCTTCTGATGGATTGTAGAATCTTTAAAGATATGTGAAGGGTGGATGATATTTAATTTCCAGTTGATTTGTTTGAAAGAAAGTGTAAGTGTCTATCTAAAAGTTTGAGAAGAAACAATTCATAGCAAAGTGTTGATTTCACTACTAATGCCTTACCATCTCCGTCTATAGTTTATAAAGAGGAAAAGAAGGCAACTTGCTTGCCATTTTTCACTCACTTATGTTTTTTTCACTCAACTTTGTTGAAATATGCAATTTTCTTTTATTTGAAATTCATCATGTAACTGCAATTTTTTTTTTTTTAAATCAATGACTATAAATGTAATTTTAAGGATTTCCATAACTCTTCACATAATTTTTTAAAGTGTGCTAGCTCAATGGAAGAGTGTTTGCTTTACAAGCAGGAAGTTGGTGGTTCGATTCCACTATGTGCTAACATGAATTAATCAATGATTTTGTAGTTCATTTTTAATTAAATGTTTTTTATACCGATTTATTTTAATGGTGAGATATTTCTAGATTCATTGTTTTATATTGTCTCTAAAGAGACAAAATTGATCTTTAAATAAAAATTTTATTGTCTGTAGAGATACAATAGCTAGTATTAAAGACATGTTGTCTCTAATCCAATTGTTGTCTTTAGAAAGAGAAAAATGAAATTGTCTTAGGAGAGACAAAAATGAAATTGTCTCCTAAGAGACAATAATGGTTGTGTTATATACTGTCTATATAGAGACAATATTTTTTAAGACAACAATATTTAAAACAATAATATTTAAGACAATATTTTTGAAGACAATAATGTTTAAGACACTATTTTTTAAGACAATGATTTTTGAGACACTTAGTTAAAGACAATATTTAAGACAATACAATTTTTTTTTTTGTCTTAAGTTAAGATGTCGTAAAACCCTCCTTTATGTAGTAGTGGGAGAATGGGTGCATCGAGGGAATACATGCACAGAAAGCATAAAATTTATCCTACAAATATGAAATTATTTTAGCATTAAGAAAAATATTTGGCATAACAAACTACACAAATAATTGGGAAACAAAAAGATGTTATAACAATTAACATATTTTTCATTTTAAACTTTTACACATTGAACTATGTAGAAGAACATTGTATGGATTCGGCGATGTGTGTAGAGTAGAGTATGTGTGGAATAGGGGAGTGTGTGTAAGAGAATGATTGTGTAGAGATAATACACGTGTAGAGCAAGAACACAACTTTTTTTTTCTCCATTTACATGAAATAATTTTAACTTGAAGAATAAAGTTTAAAATAAAAAATTTCAGAAAAAGTGGGAAATTAAAAGATAATGCAACAATTAAAATATTTTTTACATTTTAAACTTTTATGTATTCAACTCTACAAAACAACATATGTATCAAGCCAAGGATTTGTGCAAAGAAAAGCATATGTGAAACAAGGGGTATGTGTGGGAGAATAAGTGTACAGAGGGAATGCATGTGCATAACAAGAACATAAATTTTTCCCACATACATGAGATTATTTTAACTTTAAAAAAACACTCTAAAATAACAAATGAAAAACCATACAAATAATTGAGGAATCAAAATTTGTTGTAACAATTAGCATATTTTTTCATTTTAAACTTTTACATATTCCGCTATGTGGAAAAATAGGTGTATGTAGCTGACAATGTGTTGAAGTAAAGGATATATAGAATAATGGGTACGTGTGAGAGAAAATGTTTGTAGAGGGTATGCATATGTGGAAAAAGAATAAACAATATTTTCTGCACACACAAGATTATCATAGATTTATGCAGAAACTTTAAAATAAAAAACTACACAAATAATTGGAAAATCAAAATATGGTGCCACAATTAACATATTTTTTATTTTAAACTTTTACACATTCATCTATGTAGAATAATAGGTATGGATATGAGAATGTGTGTAGAGAAAAGGATGTGTAGTACAGGGGGTATGTGTGTGGGAACGAATGGGCAGAGAGAATGCATGTGTCGAACAAGAACAAAAAAATTTGTCGCACACATGAAATTATTATGTAGAAACTCTAAAATAAAAAATTTCACAAATAATTGGGAAATCAAAAGCCGTTGTAACAATTAACATATTTTTCATTTTAAACTTTTAGAAATTAAACTATGTTGAACAATAGGTGTATGCAGCCCATGATGTGTGCTGAGTAAAGGATGTGTGAAATAAGGGGTCTGTCCAGGAGAACAGGTGTGCAGAGCGAGTCTGTGTAAGGAAAATGAAAAAAAATATTCCACACACATGAAAATTATTTTAACTTTACATAGAAATTTCAAAATAAAAATCTACACAAATAGTTTCCAAATCAAAAGTAGTTTCAATAACATATTTTTTCATTTTAAAGTTCTTCACATTTAACTATGCAGAGAATGGGAGTGGGGAGGATGTGCATGTGTGGAGTGATAATAGAAAATATTTCATGCACTCATATAATTAAAACTTTAACTGGAATTTTCAGTCATCGGTGCTCATGGTTGCTCAACAATGGATATTATAATAAATAGTCCCTACCACTTCTAGGGACTATATAAATGTCATGTTCCCCAACTCATTTATTTTTGTAGTCAATCATAACAGTAGCCATTATTTATGATTATAGTATTCAACAAGAACACATAACATTAGTTTATGTAGTCGATTGGGTTGTTCTACTTTATCTCTCCATTTTAAGGAAAGGTGACCATACTCCCTATGTCTATTTCATACCACTTCTAACTACACTTATATTCAGTTTATAAACACATTCATAGCTATAAACCCTTGAATACCTAGGGGGTTATTCTATCGCCTAACCAAACTTTAATATAATGTCCCACTTGGTGATACTTGGTAATAACATCTCCCCTCGCGTTCATGGTTACCCTCATCATTTACTTAGTGCACTCCCACAGCCTATTGTATGTGCCCCCAATGCGAGCCTATCTACTCATGCCTAGCGGTACCCTAGTCGTGTAGAAGTGCGACATGTCCATTGGGCCATGTGCCCTCATCCTCCTCCACACACCGAGGTTTCCTCGGTTGTATAACTCTATTTGTGATAAACTTCAAGGATGTCGATCATCTCGGGATGGATGGATGGCACATAATGAAACCATCAAACCCTAATCGATTGAGACCTTAAGCCTTCCTTCACTCCTTTCATCGTTTGGTTTGGCTGTGTATTCTTAGTCTATTTCCCTTGTTCTCTTGGTCTACGTCTAAGGTTGCTCTCTAAGGATGAAGCCTTTCTTTTCAGTGATGAATGTGATCTGAAGGGATCAACGAATGGTTCTTGGAAGTTTCCCATGGTGAATACCTTGTTATACTAGGGTTCCTTCGCTTCCTTCTAGTGACTCTATTTCTTACACCCGTGGAACCCTCATGGTTTGACTGCCGCTAGAATTTAAGGTATGCACCTTATTTGGGTTTATTATGGACTTCACTATTTTTCCATCGCTGGTGTTTATCTTGTGAATCTGAATTCTTTTCCAATTTGTTACATGGTTTTGAGTGTAAAGTATGAAGAGGCTTGACAGTGCTTCATGGATGGTGCACCCCCTTGACATTTCCATGGCTTTAGGTAAGATAATACGTAAATAACCACTCAGTCTATTTTTCTATATGATCACTCACTATTCTAGTGCTCACATTACTTAGCATGCATTATAGGTTACCACTTCATAAAGTAGACATCCTCACCCTTCGAAGGTATAATTTTAGGTTACTATGTTTTTTTGTTTTTATTTTTATAGAAGAAGATTAAGATTCCTTCTTCTCTTTTGTCTATGCTCACTTGTCTATTAATGATTTTTGTTGAAAACATGTAACCTCAATCCTAGTTAGCGACTTTGGAAGGTTTTTCCATGAATATGCCAACCTAACCTCGAGTTGTGTACCGCTTACCAGGTCGGCTCTAGATTCCCATATATTCCTCAAGGGTCACATATGGTTTATACCTTACAAGAAGAATACTCCACTGGCTTGGTCAATATTCTTTTAGAAATGGGTGTTGTTCAAAGCTCTCTTGGTTCTAGTCGTGGTGTGAATTCAATCATTAGGAAATTCGCCATTAGGGTCTTTTTACTCCTGTTAGTTCTTTTTATGTTTGTCAAAAATTCTTGGATTCACTTAAGAATCTTGGTATAATGTAATGATTTCAGACATCTCCTTGAGCTCTACCTCTAGCCTTAACATTCCTCATCCGACTTGGTTATTGAGGTTTTCATATTACCATTGTACTTTTGATATTTTGGTAACGTATAACTATATAGACAGTTGTGTGATCACACTATAAATTGTAGTTGATATTCTTACTTTCGCTACATCTGTGTTAATCTATAATGCTCCTTGCTACAAAAAGGGTTAAGGTTTTGAATGTTGTCATTTGTTAAAAGAATTAGCTCTATTCCATTATATTCAACTATTTCTTTTGTGGTTGCTACTATGTCTGTTACTAGAAAGAACTATGCTTTATCTTCTTGAGTCTTGTGGAGGTGGCCTCGGCCCAGCTCCAACTTAGACCTAGATATCGCTCCCTTTGCATGCATAAAAATGCCAGCGAGGGTTTCCTGATAAGGTTCTCAATGGTGGACTATTTTTTGCAATTTTGTTTTATTTTTGGACTTGTAATGGCTACAAAATGATTAATTGTTCGATGATTTCAGTCTGGTACATGAGTTTTGTTATTTGATGTTTAGTTGGTTAGCTAAAATTTATTATTATTGTTAGTCATCCATAGATTTGAGTCTACTCCTTTTTTTTACTAAAGATATTCCATAATTCGCTTCTTAATTTCTCTGACTATGACTGCTCTATGAATTTACCTTGTAACTGGTTTTACTGTAAGTCCTCTATAACACAGAAGGAACTCTTTCACCCAACATGCATTGAATTTACTATATTTCATGATTTTTGTTCATTTATTCTCTTTTGGATTTATTCTTTGTCTTTATATATGTAAGACAAGATCTATCTGGCCTTTTCCATCCTAATGGTAAGAGTCATTAATAGGTAACGTGGTAATTAAGTCCATTATGCTGCCTTACAGTACACAATACAATAATGACATGTAGCAGATTCCAGATTATATTGTCACAGAATCCTCTGCTTCCCTGAGTGGAAATTTGTTTCTCCTAACATATTCTCTTTCTACTTAGGCAAATCATGGGCATGGACTTCCCCTCTGGGCAAAGTCTATCCTATCTTTCCAGTGCTACTATTAATACCCTATCATCTTCCTTCACTATTCCTACCTTGGATAGCAATTAGTCTACTCACAACCTTACAAGAGGATGTCTCAGGGTTTGGTTCGGGTAACTTACAACCAAAACCCCACAATTTACTGAATACCCCTCATTGATTTAGGTACATAAAAACTCAGTCACAGATAATTCCTTTCTATAATGTTTAACACTCTTTATGGGTTCCCCTTAGACTTGTTAAGTAAAATAATTTATCGGTATCACCACCCAATGAAGGTCAACATTCTTAGCTACTTCTACATGCTAAGCATATGATCAATAAATATTCAAAAATGAAAGTACATAACTTATTTCTGCATACTAAACTTAATATGAATATAAATTGTAAAATGATTGCACCTAACTTGTTTCTACGTGCTAAGCTTAATAGGAATAAATATTGTAAAATGATTGCACCTAACTTGTTTCTACATACTAAGCTTAATAGGAATAAGTATTGGAAACAATTTTACATAACTTAGTACCACACATTTATATAAGACTTCATAGAAACTATTGTAATCGAAATATGTAAATATGCACCAAATATTCGACACACTATTACTAGAATCCAATTTTTCATAGCCAAATTAAATGGACTGAACAATTTTCCACACAACGTGAACCTTATCTGTTGGTTCCCCCCGAGCTGAGATCAATACATTTCCCAGAACCAACAACCTCTACTAGTCTGGTATAGGATTTATTTATATTTCACTTTCGCTAGCAAAATTTCTAAAACGACGTCTCGTTTTTTTGGAATCATCTAATCCCCATAACCTAGTATTTTTTTAATTTTTTCTGAGAAAAGGATTACTTTTAATAATTTAAAGCCACTCTTTTTCTACTATGGTGCTCTTCCACCCCTTCCAGTGCTTCTTCCCACACACTGGGTGATTTTTCCATATTATTTTCTCTACTTATCTAGAAAATCACATGGTTCTACTCCAAGGGGATTTTTCTTTGGAGTGATTTGCGAAAGCTTAGTAGTTTTCCTCCTTTCCTGAGTCCAATCCATTGATCCAAAAATATGGATTAGGATAGTGATCTCAATCATTTTTTTTTCTTTCCAGCGAATTCCTTGAAACATAATAATTTATTATTTAAACATAATTAATTACATTATCATAGTTCTTTTTTCAAAAACCAACATGGAAAACTTGACATATTATGAATACTTTTTACTACTAATTATATTGTCTTAGCCACTATGACTTTACAAACAACAAAAAAGAGGGATATTACATCTTCCCCCCCTAAAATAAAAGTACACCATCCTCGGTGTGTATTTATTGGACATATCTAAGGCATTCCAATAATGATAATTTGTTTTCATATTGTCTTCTAGTTTCCAAGCAGCCTCTTTAGGAGTAAAGTTCATCCACTACACTTTAACCTGACCCACGACCTAATTACAGAGCACAGTGTCTTCCTACTCCAAAATATACAGAGGTTCTAGTAGAAAGTATCCTTCGGGATCCACCTATAACACATTCCAGTAAACTATATGAGAAGGATCATGAACATATTTTTTCAGTAACGTCACATGAAATACATTATGAACTTTAACATGACTAGGCAGAGCCAATTGGTATGCTACTAGACCCATGTGATACATAATTCTGAATGGTCCACAAAATTGAGGTGCTAATTTTGCACTCTCTCTAGTTTTAAGAGTACCCTTTCAAGGTTGAACTATCAGACACACATGCTCCCCCACTTGGAATTCCTTATGGGCCATCTTTTGATCTGCATAATTTTTTTGGCGATCTTGGGAAATTTTAATATTTTGTTGAATTTTCCACACATTTTGTTCCATTTCCTATAGAATTTGTGGTCTGAGAATCAATATATCCTCAGGTTGACTCCAACTGAGTTGAGTAAGACATCTTCTTCCATACAAGTCTTCAAAAGGGCTCATCTTGATGGTAGCTTGATTGCTATTATTATAGGAAAACTCAAACAGATGTAGAAAATATTCCCACTTGGTGGGTTTGTCCATTACATACATTTGAAGCATATCCTCCAGAATTTGGTTTGTTCATTTAGTTTTCCCACCCGTTTGTGTGTGATATGTAGTACTAAATTTCAACTTAGTACCTAAGCTCCCAAATAATGCCTTCTAGAAATTGAAGGTAAACCTTGGATCTCTGTCCGTTATTATCATTTTTGAGATTGTGTGTAGTCTGAAATATCCCGCATGAATACATTAGCAATTTGGGTAGTACCAAAGGTAGATTGTATTGGGATAAAATGTGCTTCCTTAGTCGTTGTATCTACTACCACCATGATAGAGTCATGTTGTTGTCTCGTCCAAGGAAAAACAATTATAAAATCCATGGATATCACCCCTTACTTCCACTTAGGTATGAGTAGTGGATTCAACAATCCTACCAAATGTTAATGTTCCACCTTCACCAATTGGCATTGTATTCATTTGGATAAGTACCCTGCCACCTCCTTCTTCATTCCTATAAAAAAAAATTGTTTTCTTAAGGTGGTGGTCATCTTTTGGTACCCTAGATGATCGACATACTATCTCTTGTGGAGCTCATCTAGTATCATTTTCTTTAATGTTGTCACCTTTATAATATACAACTTATTTTGGTAGGTAATTAATCCTTTTGGATTTACAACATATTCCAAGGCTTTTCCTTGTTGTACCTTCAATTTCATTTATTCATACTTTGGGTCCTACTTCTTGTTACTTGTATCTATTCCTCCAAATCTATTTTTACACTGCTTTCTGCATTACCCAACAATGAAAGAGGATATCTACTTAATGCATTGACGATTTTGTTTTCCTTTCCCTTAATGTGTTTAATTTATATGTCAAAGTCGCTTAGGAAAGCTAACCATCATGCTTGCCTAACATTTAAATCTAGTTGGCTAATGAAATACTTCAAACTAATATGATCGATTACCAGCACAAAATTGTTTCCCAATAGATATTACCTCCACATTTTTAAGGCATGGATTATTGGAGCTAACTCCAAGTCATAAACAACATAATTTTGTTCAAGCTTTTTTAATTTTCTCGACTCATAGGCTATGGTTCCATTACCTTGTATAAGCACCCCTCCAAATAATTCCAAACATCCATCTCTACATACAATAAACTCCTTATTTAGGTCTGCTATCTTTAGAATAGGGGTCACTCTCAACATATGCTTCAATTGATCAAAAATTTTTGGACACTTTTCTCTCCATTCAAAATTAACCCCCTTCTTTTGTAGAGAGGTAATGGGGTAAATAAACTTGGAGAACCCCTATATAAACCTATGGTAGTACCCAAAAATTCCCATAAAGGAACGAATTGCTTATACATCTTTCCGTATCGGCCAATTCATAATGGATTTAATTTTTTCAAGATCCACCACCAATCCTTCTTTGGAGATGATATGTCCCAAAAACTGGATCTGGGTTTTAAAAAACTCACACCTACTGCCCTTTGCATAAATATGACACTCCTTGTGTAATACCAATTTCAAATGCTCTTGGTGTTCCTCCTCATTCTTTGAGTATATTAAAATGTAATCAATAAAAACTAACACAAATTGATCCAAAAACTTGTGCAATACATTATTCATGAGACACATGAAGGTAGCAGGGGCATTAGTGAGTCCAAATGGTAATATTGTGAACTAATAATGTCCATACCTCATTCTAAAAGTTTTCTTATGTATATCCTCATCCTTTATGCACAACTGGGGATACCCACTTTGCAAATCAATCTTAGCAAAAATGACTGCCCCTCTTACTTGGTCAAATAGATCATGAGTTCGGGGGAGAGGATATCTACTTTTTATGGTTAGGTTATTAATATGTCTGTAGTAAATACACATTCTAAGTGTACCATATTTCCTCTTAATGAATAGTATCGAAGCTCCGCATGGGGACACACTTGGTCTGATATATCTTTTATCAAGAAACTCTTGTAGTTGCAATTTTAACTCTACCAATTTTGGGGTACTCATTCTATATGGGGCTATGGACACAAGTGTAGCACCTAACACTAATTCAAATGAGAAACCAAGGCTTCTCTAGAGGGGTATCTTTGGAATTTCTTCAGGAAATAGATCACAGAATTATCTCACCATTGGTAGATGGTCTAATCCTCTCACTTCAGTTTGTTGTTCCTTCTCTTCAACATGTGCTGCATACACCTGGAAGCCATTTCTTGCTATTATTTTCAGCTATAAGGCTGTTATTTTCCTTAATGAAATTGGTTTTGGTTTTCCTTTCAACAGAAACAAATTCCCTTAGGAATCCACACAACTCACTGTCTTTTCCAAACAATTTATAACAACTTTATGTTGTTCTAAATATTCCATTACCACCAAGAGATCATTTGATCTTAATGGGACGATGTTTAAATTTATTTTAATGAGGTATTCGTTTAAATTTACTACACCTTTCTTTATCACACGGGTCACTCTCCTGTGAGTAGTAGTGCCTAGCTGTACCAACCACGGACAGTGAAATTTTTATGATTTTAAACCACATTTTTCCACAGTCTAAGGGTTTATATAGCTTAGGCTAGCCCCAGGTTCTATTAAAACAAATAAAGGATGGGTTTGGATAATACCTTATATTTCAATCATGGTAGATTGATATTTTATTGTCGGTATTCCAAGGCTGCCCTAATTCTTGGGATGCTTTGGCCCACATCATTTACTGTAGAAGCTTCTTGTGCTACATGTCCATTCTAAATCGATTTGGGGTTGTGAGGACAATCCCATAGCAAGTGGGGTTCACCACAACCCCAACACTTTAATGGCTCCCTTTCTTTACCTCCCACGTTCTTCTTGTTGCCCAACTATGCAGGCCTAGAGCCCCCGTAAGACTATGTTGGCTGACTCAACTCACTCTTGAAGATTTTCTTCAGCTTGTGGTGAGCATAAAGCATCTTAATATTGATTCTAATTCAATGGTTATCTAGACTCGTGAATTAAAAAAAAAATGAGTTCTCTAATGTTAGTATGAAAATATTTAGGTGCTATTTTCACTCTAAATACATTTAATAGGACAAATTGTTTGAATATGTAAGAGATAATAACATAGGAAAGTTTGAATGAATAATGCTTTAATATAAAATTTGCTACATTACAGGCCATTTGGGAAACAATTGTAAAACCTCTATTACATTCACAAAGTTGTTATTGTCATTGGGGAGCGACGTAAAGAAAATTAGATAATATTTGTCATATGGACTACCATTGAATTTATGATAAATAGAAAAAAGTGGATGGGAGAAGCATAATGTTCCACTATAATCAAAAGGTCATAGGCTCAAGATTGATACATGACTGTGAAAATTCATTGTGCAACCTAGCTATTTAATAGAGGCAATAAGCAGAGGAATTTGGGAAATTCATTGAACAACATGTAGGAGCCTTAGGAGGTTTGTTACTAAGGCCTACAACGATTAAAGGGATGCTTTTGTGGTTGATTGCTTGCTCCCAAGGATGCCTAGCAAGGTCTAGGTATATCGTAAAAAGAAGTTATGTTTCTCAAAATTAAAGGAACAAAAAAATTATGTAGAGTCATATGTTTTCCTTTGTATGAAAATTATGATGAACAATAGAGGAAGTCACTAGTCAAGAAGAGCAGTACATCTGACAATTTTTTTGGATTTGATATGTTGTGGTTAATTTTTTTCAGTATAAAATTTATTAACTTCACCCGATTTTTTAAGTTTTAAAAGTAACTTTCCTAATGAATACTCCTATTTAAATCTATTATACTAAGGCATTCCATTATATGTTATTTCATGTGCTGGTGGAAACCATGCTTAGAATGAATTTCCCATTCATTAAGCTACTGTCAAATTTCCTTAGAGGTTAAGGTTATCTTCTGATAGTACAAATGTTTGGAAGACATTAGTACAATCCAAATTTTTATTTGACTGAAATAAAGGAAGCGATCAAAAGAGGCAAATAATGTTTAAAATTAGAGAAAAAGAGTATATGATGGTACATTGAATTAAACAATTCGATCTAGTGGTCTCCTCTCCCACAAAAAGCAGATTTCATACCCTAAAACAACACAAAATATCTCATACCCCAAAGAGCGACTTAAAAATGATGATTATTATGATATAGTAGGTGATTTTGAGATGGTTGAATTTACCAGTACCATCATAATCTCCAATTTTAATTGGATTTAATTGTAAAATTTAGAATATTCGACAAAGATTTAATTATCATATTCAATGTAGGATAATTAAAATAATTCCAAATTCTAACGAAATGATATTGCAACAACAACAAATACTTATCTTTCATATGATTTTGTTACAGAGAGATCACAACAACTATGCTATGGAGGTGAGAGCTCTAATTTTAAGGTTGTTGGCTACCGTTTCAGAAGCTCTAGGGCTCAATTTTAGTTACTTGGATAAAATCTTAAAAAAAAAAACATAAAATAATGGATATAATGTACTATCCTCCATGCTGAAACCTGGATATTACTCTTGGCACACCACACTATTAACATGCACGTGGCATCACCGTTTTAATGCAAGGAAAGGTTAGTGGTATGCAATTACTCAAGAATGGAAAGTGGGTTGTTTTAGGACCCATACCCAACTCTTTCATTATTAGTATGGGAGATAAACTACAGGTATTTAAAATAGCAAGAGAAAATCCAATATTTAGCAGATCCAATATTTTTTTCCACCCAAAAATTTGACAATGTTATTATTAATGCTAATAATTTTTCAGGTAGTGAGAAATGGGAGATTCAAAGTGTGGAAGATTGAGCTGTAAAAATGCATCTACTTCACATATATTAATTCCTATGCCTTATCGCCCTTCAGAGGATGCCTTCATTTCCCTTGCAACACCCCTGGCTGATGAAAAACATCTGACTCTTTACAAAGCATATAAGTTTGTTGCTCATGTACGATATGAAAGGGAATGCACAATTCTAGAATAATGTTTGGGTAGATGTTGTCCAGATTTATAAAGAAGATTTTAGGAAAGTGGGAAGAGAACACTTATCTAAATTATTGGCTCAATAGGATTTATTATTTTGGAAATAAACTAATGATTGCATCCAATACCACCCTGCATGCGAATTTAGTTATGCTGGAACAGGTTGGTTACTTGGACACACGTTAAAGTATAACAATGATCTCTCATTGATTTGTGAATTATAATGACAAATATATGCAAAATGCACACTTTTCACCTTAAACACCTCACTCTTACATCAAAGGTTTATGCTCTCAAAGAAGTGGATGAAAGCCTCTCAACTAATGTTGCATCTAACTCTGTGTCCATGAATCAGAACAAAGATAAGAGTTCAACTACTGTAGAGGGTTGTAATCCCAAAGCATGGAAAATAAAGAGCAAATAATGCTAGAATAAAGGAAACTCTAGAAACAAAACCTGGAGTCATTAGAAAAGTATGAGGTCTATCCAAATGAGAAAATACCTAGGTGCAATTTAGAACAAATATATTAAAAACAACAAAAAGAGCTCTGCAGATCTAAGGTGTCACAAAAATATTGACCATAATTGATTCTAATGTAAGTCTAAATAGGGTTGAGTAGGGCTTCTGAACCCATAATATATTTCTAATCCTTTAGGACTTGGCATCTTTTCTCATGAAAATCTACTTGATATCTTGCAATGTGAGTAGAAACCTAGGAAAGAAAGAAGATTCATTATTACATAACACCATCCAACACCTAAGATTTTATGTATGTTTTCTTGAAGAGTTGAGGTTACTAACTTCTGACTATATTCACTTATTGGTGATATTTAGCATTCTAGTTATCACCCTAACTGCTTTGAGGAATGAAGAGGTTCAATCTTTGGTCTGGTTCACCATGACTTTCTACTATAAACATAACCCACGGTGAGGGCACTTTTACTAGATGTACGAAATGACAAGGCACAACCCTTATTACATTAACCTAATAGTTACTTACTAATTTAAATAGTTAATATAGCCAAACAAAGCATAACTAAGTCCCATCTTGGAATGTTTTAAACATAAAAATACAAGTAACTAAAATTTTGGCACTGAAATAAGTGCAAGAATATATGAAAGAGGGCTTTCCTAGATGGCTTCATAGATATAAGTGAAGAACAATTCAATAATATCATTCTAAAACTAAACTTGAGGCTCTGGTAGACAGAACAAGAGATAAAAAATAAAATTGATAAATAATTAATTTTAAATTTCTGATAGCCAGGCATTTGATGTTTGAGATACTAATTAACATCAACAATCCTCAAGAAATATAGGAAATGTGAGAAAGGAGAAAATACATGCAAAATTAATGGGAAGCAATGAAATTTCATTGCGGGGAATTTTTAAAGCTATTGTATCCTTGGATGGTTTCCATCAATTCCATTGCAGGGAATTTTATAACATTTCAACATATGTGTTCTGTATACAGATAAATATAAACAGAATACCATAATTAATGAGCTCTATTTTTAACAGAAGCTGCCAAAATTTACAGTTTCAGATATATAATGAAAAGACACATGTTCTCCGGAATTCAATCATAAGCATTCAGCTGATCACCTACAATCCCCATATTTATGCCATTATTCAAGAAATAGAGTGACAATATTTCTTGAGACAAAATAAGCTAGCATACCAACATTTTAAAGGGGTAGTTTTAGTTATTGTTTTGTAACAAAATATAATTTTTAGATGTAGGGTCATAAGAAAATAGAGAAAATACAATTACAATGAATGAAAGGAACAATACACTAGTTGGCTCTTGTCAAGTTCTTGACACCTGCCCACAGATTCAAGTGTTCCAGATTCTCATAATTAGGGTTTTTCTCAATATATTTTTGAGGATTGAGTTAAATATAAATTAACAATTCAAACAATTTATACTAGAATCAATATTTAAAGAGAGGCATCACACCCTAGAACAAGTGGAGAACTTTATTTCTTTTCCATCATAGGGACGAGTTAGAAATCACGCAGGTAATATTGCCTAAAATTCGATATATATACTTTGTATACTTTTTTGTATAAAATCATTAGAGGAGAGCATGGCCGCAACAGGGTATCACTGGGAAAATACAACTTACCTAGAAATTTGCAGGAAGAAGCAGGTTGGCTTGAAATCACGAATTGTCAAAGAACATAATGACCCATCGTCAAAGAAAATAGAAGCAAGAACCCCTCACCAAATACATGAAATAAAGAAACAAATTCACTCATTTAAATCAAATTTTGATAAACCTAGGATGACCCTAACTAATAAGCCCATGTCCAAGCCCAACCATTCAGCGTGCCTGACTTCATCCATCCACAACTTGGCTTCTTCATCATAACCAACTTGTGCGAATGTACGGACAATCGTTGGTGAATGAGTAGTTGTTCAACACCTGCATTGGCACTTGTTGGTGAATAAGGAGTTGTTCCAGTTCCGCCTCCTACTGCCAAGGCATCTATTCACGCGAAAGAGGGGCTCTGCCTTAATATTATGGTGTAATAACTGTTCATTACTTATTAATTAATCAATATTTTATATTTTTTTGCAATGTTTTAATCTTATATTCTTAACTATTTTTTTTTAAATCAGACCACTGTTCAATCATCTAACAATAGATAAATCTAACAATAAACAATACTATAGAATAGCAACTAGGGGAGTTCTTTGCAAAAGAAATACCTTATAGTATAATTGTTATTAAAAATTAAACTAGACTTCTAAAACTAGTGAACAAACAATATCCCTTTAATGAATTCTTCATCCCAAGTCTTCATTTCGTCCTCGGAAATAGCTGATTTCCCATGTGTGGGGTTTTTATGTTTAGGTAATTAGAAGCAAGGATAAGGTGGAACAAAGTGGCCTGATCGACTTCAACGAAATCTTCATCCCAAGTCTTGATTTTGTCCTCAGAAATAGCCGATTTCTCATGTGCAAGGTTTTTATGTTTAGGTAATTAGCAGCCAGGATAAGGTGGAACACAGTGGCCCAATCGACTTTAACGAATTCTTCATCCCAAGTGTTGATTTCGTCCTCGGAAATAGCCAATTTCTCATGTGCGGGGTTTTTATGTTTAGGCAATCAGTAGCTGGGATAAGGTGGAACAAAGTGACATTCTTCTTCCCAATCTTGATTTCGTCCTCGGAAATAGCCGATTTCTCATGTCCGGGGTTTTTATGTTTAGGTAATTAGCAGCCAGGATAAGGTGGAACAAAGTGGCCTGATCGACTTTAACAAATTCTTCATCCCAAGTCTTGATTTCGTCCTCGGAAATAGTTGATTTCTCATGTGCTGGGGTTTTATGTTTAGGTAATTAGCAGCCAGGATAAGGTGGAACAAAGTGGCCTGATCGACTTTAACGAATTCGTCAACCCAAGTCTTGATTTCGTCCTTGGAAATAGCTGATTTCTCATGTGTTGGGTTTTTATGTTTCGGTAATTAGCAGCCAGGATAAGGTGGAACAAAGTGGCATGATCGACTTTAACGAATTCTTCATCCCAAGTCTTGATTTCGTCCTCGGAAATAGTCGATTTCTCATGTGTGGGGTTTTTATGTTCAGGTAATTAGCAGCTAGGATAAGGTGGGACAAAGTGGCCTGATCGACTTTAACGAATTCTTCATCCCAAGTCTTGATTTCGTCCACAAAAATAGTCAATTTCTCATGTGCGGGGTTTTTATGTTTAGGTAATTAGCAACCAAGATAAGGTGGAACAAAGTGACCTAATCGACTTTAACGAATTCTTCATCCCAGGTCTTGATTTCGTCGTCAGAAATAGTCAATTTCTAATGTGCGGGGTTTCTACGTTTAGGTAATTAGCAGCCAGGATAAGGTGGAAGAAAGTGGCATGATCGACTTTAATGAATTCTTCATCCCAATCCTTGATTTCATCCCCGGAAATAACCGATTTCTCATGTGCAACGTTTTTATTTTTAGGTAATTAGTAGTCGAGATAAGGTGGAACAAAGTGGCCTGCTCGACTTTAACGAATTCTTCATCCGAAGTCTTGATTTCATCCTCGGAAATAGCCGATTTCTCATGTGCGAGGTTTTTATGTTTAGGTAATTAGTAGCCAGGATAAGGTGGAACAAAGTGGCCTGATCGACTTTAACGAATTCTTCATCCCAAGTCTTGATTTCGTCCTCGGAAATAGCCAATTTCTAATGTGCGGGGTTTTTATGTTTAGGTAATTAGCAGCCAGGATAAGGTGGAACAAAGTGGCCTGATTGACTTTAATAAATTCTTCATCCCAAGCCTTGATTTCATCCTCGGAAATAGTTGATTTCTCATGTGTGGGGTTTTTATGTTTAGGTAATTAGCAGCTAGGATAAGGTGGGACAAAGTGGCATGATCGACTTTAACGAATTCTTCATCCCAAGTCTTGATTTCATCCACGAAAATAGTCAATTTCTCATGTGTGGGGTTTTTATGTTTAGGTAATTAGCAACCAAGATAAGGTGGAACAAAGTGGCCTAATCGACTTTAACGAATTCTTCATCCCAGGTCTTGATTTTGTCGTCGGAAATAGTCGATTTCTAATGTGCGGGGTTTCTACATTTAGGTAATTAGCAGCCAGGATAAGGTGGAAGAAAGCGGCATGATCGACTTTAACGAATTCTTCATCCCAATCCTTGATTTCATCCCTGGAAATAACCGATTTCTCATGTGCAACATTTTTATTTTTAGGTAATTAGCAGCCGGGATAAGGTGGAACAAAGTGGCCTAATCGAATTTAACGAATTCTTCATCCCAAGTCTTGATTTCGTCCTCGGAAATAGCCGATTTCTCATGTGTAGGGTTTTTTTGTTTAGGTAATTAGCAGCCAGGATAAGGTGGAACAAAGTGGCCTGATCAACTTTAACGAATTCTTCATCCTAAGTCTTGATTTCGTCCTCGGAAATAGCCGATTTCTCATGTGTGGTTTTTATGTTTAGGTAAAGCAGCTAGGATAAGGTGGAACAAAGTGGCCTAATCGACTTTAACGAATTCTTCATCCCAAGTCTTGATTTCGTCGTCGGAAATAGCCGATTTCTCATGTGCAGGGTTTTTATGTTTAGGTAATTAGCAACGAGGATAAGGTGGAACAAAGTGGCCTGATCGACTTTAACGAATTCTTCATCAAAAGTCTTGATTTAGTCCTCAGAAATAGCCGATTTCTCATGTGCGGGGTTATTATGTTTAGGTAATTAGCTGCAGGGATAAGGTGGAACAAAGTGGCCTGATCGACTTTAACGAATTCTTCATCCCACATCTTGATTTCGTCCTCAGAAATAGCTGATTTCTCATGTGCGGGGTTTCTATGTTTAGGTAATTAGCAGCCAGGATAAGGTGGAACAAAGTGGCCTGATCGACTTTAACGAATTCTTCATCCCAAGCCTTGATTTTGTCCTTGGAAATAGCCGATTTCTCATGTGTGGGGTTTTTATGTTTAGGTAATTAGCAGCCAGGATAAGGTGGAACAAAGTGGCATGATCGACTTTAACGAATTCTTCATCCCAAGTCTTGATTTCGTGCTTGGAAATAGCCGATTTCTCATGAGCGGGGTTTTTATGTTTAGGTAATTAGTAGGCAGGATAAGGTGGAACAAAGTGGCCTGATCGACTTTAACGAATTCTTCATCCCAAGTCTTGATTTCGTCCATGGAAGTAGTCGATTTCTCATGTGCGGGGCTTTTATGTTTATTTAATTAGCAGCCAGGATAAGGTGGAACAAAGTGGCCTGATCGACTTTAATGAATTCTTCATCCCAAGTCTTGATTTCGTCGTCGGAAATAGCTGATTTCTCATGTGCGGGGTTTTTATGTTTAGGTAATTAGTAGCCAGGATAATGTGGAACAAAGTGGCCTGAGAAATCGGTTATTTCCGAGGACAAAATCAAGACTTGGGATGAAAAATTCGTTAAAGTCGATCAGGCCACTTTGTTCCACCTTATCCTGGCTGCTAATTACCTAAACATAAAAACCCCACACATGAGAAATCGACTATTTCCATGGATGAAATCAAGACTTGGGATGAAGAATTCGTTAAATTCGATCAGGCCACTTTGTTCCACATTATCCTGGCTACTAATTACCTAAACATAAAAACCGTGCACATGAGAAATTGGCTATTTCCGAGGACGAAATCAAGACTTGGGATGAAGAATTCATTAAAGTCGATCAATCCACTTTGTTCCACCTTATCCTGGCTGCTAATTACCTAAACATAAAAACCCCGCACATGAGAAATCGGCTATTTCCGAGGACGAAATCAAGACTTGGGATGACGAATTTGTTAAAGTCGATCAGGCCACTTTGTTCCACCTTATCTTGGCTGCTAATTACCTAAACATAAAGCCGCCGCACATGAGAAATCAGGACTTGGGATGAAGAATTTGTTAAGGTCGATGAGGCCACTTTGTTCCTCCTTATCCTGGCTTCAAATTACCTAAACATAAAAACCCCGCACATGAGAAATCAGCTATTTCCAAGGACGAAATCAAGATTGGGAAGAAGAATTCGTTAAAGTCGATCAGACCACTTTGTTCCACCTTATCTCGGCTACTGATTACCTAAACATAAAAACCCCACACACGAGAAATCTGCTATTTCCGAGGATGAAATCAAGACTTGGGATGAAGAATTTGTTAAAATCGATATAGCCACTTTGTTCCATCTTATCCTGGCTGCTAATTACCTAAACATAAAAACCCCGCACATGAGAAATCAATTATTTCCGAGGATGAAATCAAGACTTGGGATGAAGAATTCGTTAAAGTCGATCAGGGCACTTTGTTCCACCTTATCCTGGCTGCTAATTACCTAAACATAAAAACCTCGCAGATGAGAAATCGGCTATTTCCGATGACGAAATCAAAACTTGGGAAGAAGAATTCATTAAAGTCGATCAGGCCACTTTGTTCCACCTTATCCTGGTTGCTAATTACCTAAACATAAAAACCCCGCACATGATAAATGGGCTATTTCCGAGGACGAAATCAAGAGTTGGGATGAAGAACTCGTTAAAGTCAATTAGGCCACTTTGTTCCACCTTATCCTAGCTGCTAATTAATTAAACATAAAAACCCCGCACATGAGAAATCGACTATTTCCGAGGAAAAAATCAAGACTTGGGATGAAGAATTCATTAAAATCGATATGGCCACTTTGTTCCACCTTATCCTAGCTGCTAATTACCTAAACATAAAAACCCAACACATGAGAAATCAGTTATTTCCGAGGACGAAATCAAGACTTGGGATGAAGAATTCGTTAAAGTGGATCAGGGCACTTTGTTCCACCTTATCCTGGCTGCTAATTACCAAAACAGAAAAACCCGCACATGAGAAATCGGCTATTTCCGAGGACGAAATCAGAACTTGGGAAGAATAATTCGTTAAAGTCGATCATGCCACTTTGTTCCACCTTATCCTGGCTGCTAATTACCTAAACATAAAAACCCCGCACATGAGAAATCAACTATTTCCGACGATGAAATCAAGACTTGGGATGAAGAATTCGTTAAAGTCGATCAGGGCACTTTGTTCCACCTTATCCTGGCTGCTAATTACCTAAACATAAAAGCCCCGCACATGAGAAATTGGCTATTTCCAAGGACGAAATCAAGACTTGGGATGAAGAATTCGTTAAAGTCAATCAGGCCACTTTGTTGCACCTTATCTTGGCTGCTAATTACCTAAACATAAAAACCCTGCACATGAGAAATCGGCTATTTCCAAGGACGAAATCAAAACTTGGGATGAAGGATTCGTTAAAGTCGATCAGGCCACTTTGTTCCTCCTTATCCTGGCTACTAATTACCTAAACATAAAAATCCCGCACATGAGAAATCGGCTATTTCCGAGGATGAAATCAAGACTTGGGATGAAGAATTCGTTAAAGTCGATGAGGCCACTTTGTTCCACCTTATCCTGGCTGCTAATTACCTGAACATAAAGACTCCACACATGAGAAATCGGCTATTTCCGAGGACGAAATGAAGACTTGAAATGAAGAATTCGTTAAAGTTGATCAGGCCACTTTGTTCCACCTTATCATGGCTGCTAATTACCTAAACATAAAAACCCCGCACATGTGAAATCGGCTATTTCCCAGGATGAAATCAAGACTTGGGATGAAGAATTCGTTAAAGTCGATGAGGCCACTTTGTTCCACCTTATCCTGGCTGCTAATTACCTAAACATAAAAACCCAGCACATGAGAAATCGGCTATTTTCGAAGACAAAATCAAGACTTGGCATGAAGAATTCGTTAAAATCTATCATGCCACTTTGTTCCACCCCGCACATGAGAAATCGGCTATTTCCGAGGACGAAACAATATCCCTACTATATAATTTTGAAATTAAAAATTTAAATTATTTACTTAAGTGGAAAAGTTATCTACAAAATTTTAAAATAATAATAACCATCACGCGGGGAATGTTTTCTGGTTCCTAACCCACACACGTCGGTCTTAACACGAGGGTACCCTGTGAACAAATTGTCTGCCTTAATAAGCCCTAACGCGAGTCATATAAAAGGGACAAATCAGTGGCCTGGAAGGGAGGGTGTGGGAGACTCAAGAAGACAGATAGCATTCAAGTACACGAACTTCTCCTCCTGGCTCAGCGTTTTTCCTTAAAAGAGGGAGACATCTAATCTGTGAAAGTGAAAGGATTGCCTGCAATGGACGGGTTTTACTCTGCCATTGGAAAGCGAGGACGCAGGGAAAATGACGTTCCAGAGAACAGTGATGGAAATAAGAGGCGGAACTTTGGCACTGGTAGAGATCGAGCTTTGCCTGGCGCTGACAGTACTGTGTATCGCATACTATGCCCTGCTAATGTGGTAGGAAGTGTTATAGGAAAGGCGGGTAAAGTTAAAAATCTGTGAGTCAAGAGACGCGTTCGAAGATCAAAGTTATAGATGCTCTTCCAGGCGTTGATGATCGTGTGATAGTAATCTTCAGCTCACCCTCAGGCAACGATAAGGAGAAGAAATGCAATGAAAGTGAGATGAGAATGAAGTCGAAGTTGAACCTCTGTGTGCTGCTCATGAGGCTCTTCTTAGTGTTTATTCTGTTATTGTTCAACAATCTTCTTCTGGTAGAGATAATGACGCCGACGACAAAAAGAGACAACACAATGCTCGGTTGCCGGCTGCTAACAGCCAGATTGGAGGTTTGATTGGAAAAGGTGGAGATAACATTCAAAAGTTGAGGAGCGAATGCGGCGCACAAATTCAGATACGGCCAAAAGATGATTTGCCAGGCTGTGCTTTTAGTTTTTAGAGGTCGTCGTCATATCTGGAGCTGTAACCACTGTCAGGAAAGCACTGTATGCAGTTTCAGCTTTTCTGTATAAACACCCGCCCAAGGATTAAATTCGTTGGAGCGATAATTTGTCTGCAACGAGCACAACTTCACTCCTTCCTTCTGGTGCACCTGCATTATTTACTACGCCAACTTATGTTCCACAACGAGATTCACTGTTTGCTCATCACAGTTCAGGTCCTCCAATTCTTGGTACTTATGCCTCCAGTTATTTACCAGCACTGGGAGGATATGGAAGTGAAGCTCGAAGTTCATGGCCTCTTAGTTATAACCCTGCTCTTCCGGCCATTGCCCCAAAATCTGGGAAATCTGCTGTTGAGAAAAGTGGGGAGGAGTTTCGTATTCGAATAGTATGCCCGAATGATAAAATTGGAGGTATGATTGGTAAGGGTGGCAATATCATCAAAAGCATGAGGAAAGACACAGGAGCAAGTATTAAGGTTGAAGAGGCAGATTCAGATTCAGATGAGCGTGTAATTGTAGTTTCTTCAACAGAGTTGGATAATGATGGTGTTTCACCTACGCTTGAGGCACTCCTCCAATTGCAAGGAAAGACTAGTGGAACCACTAGTGACAAAGATGAATGTGGCATTTGTACAAGGCTTCTTGTTCCGTCAAAGCACATTGGTTGCCTTCTTGGTAAAGGTGGCAACATCATCAGTGAGGAGCATATATTCGCATATTTCGCAGAGGCGAATATTTCGCAGAGGAGCGACCAAAATGTGCCTCCAAAATGAGGAGGTCGTATGTGCCTCCCAAAATGAGGAGGTCGTTCAGGTTACTGGAGACCCAATCTTGCTAGAAACGCACTCATCGAAATTACAAAAAGGCTGACGGAAAATATTTTCAAAGATATGGATCGTGCTACCAACACCCACATTATTGCCTTGTCTAATCTATCTGTACCCACTGCGATTCCTCTGTCAAATTACGGTACTAGGCGATATGATCTAGGATTTCCAAGGTAAATCAGGTTATCCATTGTAAAATGTTTCTTATTATTTTTTTAATTCATTTTCTAAATACACATTATAATATATATTAGATAAAACTATAAAAAATTGTATTTTATGATTATCAAATTTGAGTTTGCTTAATTTAAATTTTTTAGGTTAATGAAATATATTAACTAAATTTAAGATAATTTATATTTAATAAAAAATTTAAAATATTATTTGTATTTATTCATAAAATGTTAAAATAAAATTATATTCTATAAATAATTTAATAAAAAATGAGATTCAAATTCAGAAAAATGAAAATAATTTTCGATAGAATGAAAATGTTCTCTTTCAATAATATTATTATAATCAGTAATATACTAATTACTTTTTATGTGTAATGAAATAAATTAACTAATAAAGATATATTTTTATAAATTGTAATTAAAAATCCTAAAATAATTTAATTTTGTATTATTCATAAAATGTTATATAAAATATATTCTATAAATAATTTTAAAAAAAATAGAGATTCAAAATTCAAAACATAATAACAATTTTCGATGGATGGAATTTGTTTCTCTTTCAATAATATTATTATATATACTGATTAGCTTTTTTATTATGTATTTTAGTTATATTGTTGATAGAGTAATGTTATTATATACATTGATTAACTTTTTATTGTGTATCTTAGTTATAGTGTTGAAATATAAATTTAACCAAACATTATATCCAATTTTTGCAATTTCAATAAATTTGACCAAACATTATACTAACCAATATATATAATAAAAAAGCTACTCAAATATTTTTTTGCAATGTCTTTTTTTAAAGACTTTACTTTACATAGACATTGATTTTTTTTATAAACCACATTTCATATTAGATGAGTTAAAACATACATTACTCTTTCAATAATAACAATTTTATAAACCACAATAAAATATCTTCTAAAGAAGTAAAAGTAAGAGTGAACATACCATTTAATACAAGCAAGAAGGTACTGAATGATCTTTTCCATCGGTTGTCAATATCAGAGCTGTCAGGTCTTTACCACTAGCACCAATGACTAATAGAGCATCTTCACATCTTCCAACTACCAATCCAAATTGCTCAGAGGTTCTTTGGATTTTGTGGTTATCAATCATTACACAACACTATATGCCTGAAATGACAGACTTCAAATTCGCAAGAGACTCAGAACGACGCATATGCAGACTCTGCCATCATCACAACCCATAACTTTCGAGAAATGAGTTATGATCAGAGAACGGGGTGCCTCAAGTTGGCTCTATGTGGTTCCATGGGGAATCCGTAGTTTGATGATATACATAAAACAAGGATACGACAACCCACCAATTATTATCACAGAGAATGGCATGGATGATCCGAATAGTGCTTTAATATCCTTGGACAAAGCACTGTAGGACACCAAGCGAATAGATTACCATAGGGACTACCTTTTAAATCTCTTAGTTGCCATCAGGAACGATGGATGCGACGTTGCTTACAGATCGGCCATTCTAGCGAAAGCAAATAGAAGTGCTATAAGAGCGAAGCTTTCTGAGCTCAAGGACTCTGACATGCTGGATTATACCGCATCAATAACATTCAATAATCCGCAGCAATAACATTCAACGGAGAGTTGTTGGAGACGGTAATTTCCCCTGCGCGCGCAGGAGGCCAGCCGCTAAACCGCGCGGTCAACAGTCAACCGCAGTACCAAAACCACTCAGGGCAAACCTAAACCGCTGGGATCATATCGCACCACCCTTCAGCGAAAGGCAGTTTCCGTGCAACGAGCTCCGATGCAATTGGGAGCCGACAACTGTCCAAGCAGTGATGCTGGCCTGACATCAGCAAGTCACATCCATCGGAAGGTATCCTTCACCTAACTAACCCCGTCCGATATCCATCCAATCACGTTGCCTCTCTCTCCGCCGTCCGATCTCCTGGAAGCTGTCCGCCGGTTAAAGTCCTCACTGTACGCGTACGGGGCCTGTTAAAATTTAATAAGGCGTGCATCATCCCATACGTTAGTTTGATTGCTGACATTGTTTTGGTAAGGTCTTTAATTTTTTTTCTTACGGCAAAGTAAATGGGAGTATGGGTAAGTTTTTAATATAAGTTTTTTTATAAAAAAAACGTTGACCAATTTTTGTTATCAGCACGGGGATTGTAATATGTGAAAAAGGTAATTGCACATGAAGAAGAAAATTTGGCCCCGCAGCACCAGTTAATAAAAAAAATGTAATTGCATATGAAATATGTAGTGACCCGTGAAAGCACATGGGGGAAGTTTTTCTTTGGTTCGCGCCTGTAATTGCACACGAGGAGAAGGGGTATTGGGCTTGCAGCAGCCTATGGAAACTATTGTGTAAACTATTGTGTAATCGCATATGAAACATGCGTGACCCCTGCAGCGCGAAAAGAGAGACCAGAGAAAGAAGGAGAGTGCGGGTAAATTTGTATTGGTAATGTCATGAAATTTTAGTGTGTGAATCTCACACAGTGAGATATGAAATGTGAATTCGTAGCAGCGAATGTAAAAATACACATAGGGTAAATTTTGTATTGCAGGGAAGGAACGCACAGGAGTGCAAGAGTATTTTTGGGTCTGTAATGAAAATGGATTTTTATGCAGCAGCAGTGAAAAGATTTTCTTTGTCTTTGTAATGTAAAAAGTAAAGATTGCACAGCAGTGCAAGAGAAAAAGTAAATGAAGAAAACCAGTGGACGGTTTTGTTGGAAACCATGAGTTGTTTCACACAGAAGTGAAAAGGTAAATGGGTAAATCCCTGTAAGTTTTGTTTTCACACAGCAGTGAATGTAAATGAAATATTTACACAGTGGTGTAAAATTTCATAGGAGGCAGAGTAATTTATCTTGTAATGTTTTGGTGAATCCCTCTCAGTAAAAGAGGATGAATATGTCTCTGTAAATTCTCCGGTGAAACAGAGTTTTGGTTTAATCTTGTTTTTGGTAAATCCCTCTCAGCAAAGAGGATGAATGTGTAACTGTGAATTTATTTTAATGAATAGAGATCTTTTATGGTGGTGAAATACTCTGTTCTCAGCTATTTTTTTAAAAGGGTCCTCTGAGCAAAAAGATCCTGGAGCAAAGGAAACAGAGCATTGGCTCTGTGGTGTTTTATATTTTGATGGTTTTGGTATTTTCCCATCCCATTCCATTGCAAAAATACCCAACAAGAGTACCCATTGTAATAAAAAATGGGAAGCCGAAGTGTATTAAAAAATGGAAAGCGAAGGTGTGCGAAGGTGTGCGTACAACGCAACATTAGAATGACATCAAGTGATATAGGCGGTATGTATTACAAAACATGCAACTGAAAGGACCAAACACCCATTTCAATCACTAATCAAACATGCAATGGATCTGAGCAGAGGCATCGGAACCTTAAGTCTGTGCAAACGGTCCATTCATAAGGAAATATCGCAACTTTGAGGGACAAGCCAGATAAATTTGAAATTCCATGCCTGGAATGGATGAATACAAATCTTGATTTTGTCCGGATAATCAATGTCGATATGGAATGCCTAGCCCTGATTTGATTTGTCGACTTTCCCATTCCACCCAGTTACGATTGAGCCAGTAATCGATTTTCATCTTAGCATTGAGGCCAACAATGATACATACCTTAGGACTATGTTTAGGACTGTGTGTGTTTTCCGCAGCATCAAGCATATGAAGCTATTGATCTCCGCCATTCAATTGTGGGCTCACCCTCTTCTTCTCTACTGGCCTGCTATCAATGTCCAGCCTGTGAAAAGCAATCTAGCCTGTGATAGTGTACACGCATGGAATATACAACGGAGCAGCGGAGTAGCGCTCTGATTTATGCAGGTGATTATGAGTAGAAACTGTCAGAGGAGCAGCGCTCTGATTTATGCGGGTGGTTATGAGTAAAAATGGTCAGAGAAGAGTAGAGGAGCAGTGCTTTGATTATATGTGAATGATTATGAATAAGGGAATCTCTGGTTCGTATCCGGCAGGTCAGAATATATGGAATATGGTAGACAATGGTTATGCAGAGAGCCCAGAGAGCAAAGGAAAATTATGCACAACCCAAGGAGAGCAGAGGGCACATAGAGAAAATATGGCAGAAACACTGATACAGGGAGTTACAAAAGCAGGAAGACTAAAAAAAGCAGGAATATTAAAAATAAGACCTGCTCATAAAGACCCTAAAACAAATCGCTCAAAGAAATTATGTAGGATAGGAATATGCATACCATGTTAAACACACATGGGCAGCAACATAATCTAGAAGATAAAACATGAGAATATATTTTTATTAACAAGTGATATATATTTATATTACATGATTTGACCATCGGGCTCCACATGCAAAAGTCATTTGGACTTCTTTTGTCTATTCTCCTTCCACACTGACAGATTAAAAATTAGATGTCCAACAATTTTTAAAAGAAAAAAGCTTTTATTTAAAGTTTTATTTAAATCTTTTAAAAGGTCTTGTACAATTTAACGGCAGTGCTTCATCGATTTCTTTCTCAAAGGACAATGGTTACTTGCTTTATTTTGAAAATTAGTTCTTTTGAAAATAGTTCAAATCAAAAAGGGGATTTTAAGGATTTGGAAAAAAAGGATTTCTAATTTATTAAAAAAAAGAGCTTTGTTATTTAAAAAATAAAATAAAAGGAGTTTATGTGAGTTTTCAAAGCGGTTTGTTTGATTTTTGAAGAAGTTTTATTTAAGAAAAAAGTCATGGCTTATATTTGAACGTTAAAAAAAAAAAATTATGATATTTTTAGAAGATGACATTTAGAAGAGGACATTGTTTAAATTGGTTTGGGATATTTTAATTTAAAAAAAAGTTTGTGATAGTTTTTGTAAAAAAAGGTGTTTTTTTGTAGAGAATTTGTAAACTCATCTATTTATATGAACTCATCTATTTATTTTTTGTAGGAAGTCACTAAGTCTATAAGTTGGTTTGCTTTTTAAGTCACATTCACTCAACATATTGGAAAAACCAAGAGGCTAAGGAGGTCAAAGCGACAAGAGGAAATGTTCGAGATCTTTTTCAAAGATTTAGAAACCAAAAAGAATGCTTTCACATTGAAAGGCATCAAATAATCTGTAGATGACAACATTTTACCCCTCATTGCAGATGCAAAGTCAAGTTAGGCAAGGAAGCTTGAGACACCCTTTAGAGGAATTTTAGTGAAAGGGGGAGTAATCAGGTTGAAAATGAAGAGTTTGGTGAATCCCAATGTGCTAAGGCACTAGCGAATCATGATTGTGAAGAATTTGCAAAAGCAACAGAAAATGAGCATGTAGATGCTCATGAACCCCACTATACACAATCACAAGTGGGCTAAGATTTGGTGAATCTAGTAACAGAACTTGCTGATGACAATGTAGTTGAATTTGGTGATGCTAAGTTTGATGAAAAATTGTTTCCTAATGATGAATGGTTGTAAATTTATCCAACAAAAACAAGATATTGACATGATGCTATTTGGTGAGAGAATCCCACTTGAATCTGCAAACCAAGTAGAAAAAACCCTCTTTAAGGCATCTTTACGAAACATAAACAGTTGAGTTTCAATTCAGTGATTTAATGTTGATGTCTCCTATGTACTATATTTATTCATTTGAAATATTAAGAAGAGAACCTAACAAAGAATAAAGATGTTAGAAAAGAGAAGTAGGATGAGAAGTAGGAGGGAAAGTATGTGCTAAGGCTAATGTAGAATCATGGTAAAAGGGACAATATGGAAGGAGCCACAACCAATGGATGCAGCAAAGAGAAACCATGAGAAGTGGGGGGACGGAAGATGACATGTGACCAAT